>JAOTOM010003301.1:0-147338 GCA_034440615.1 Ashinkailepas kermadecensis
TTTAAATTTGTTTATGGTCAGGAACAGGGATATCTCAGGGAAATGTTTGAATTTAACAGAAATGATGCAATTAGAGGTCATCAATTCAAAATTAAAGTTAATCACAGCAGGACAAGGTTAAGACAGTCTTTCTTCACCAACAGGGTAGTAGAACACTGGAACCAGCTGCCAGGAACCATTGTCAGTAGCAACACACTGAACATCTTTAAAAACGGCATAGACAATCATTATAAGAATAGGGGGATTGTTTTTCTGTATTCCAGGGAAGGTTGATCGACAGGGAGGAGTGGGAGTTGGGAGGAGTTTGTAATTGTTGACTGTGTTATGAAATAGCAAGTGAGTCTCTTATTAAGTCTAAATGCTTTATAACTTTATATAGGGTGTACCTAGCAGTGGATTCAGCACCTTCCTTCGGGATGTGATACTGATGAGATTGTCTATGGTAGCACAATGGGTATGATGGGAGGAGTTTGTAATTGTTGAGTGTATTATGCAATAGCAAGTGAGTCTCTTATTAAGTCTGAACGCTTTATTAATTTTTGGGGGATGTCCCAGAGAGGGGAGTCCGCCCCCTTTCTGGGGAGGGTGGTGAAGGTGGTGTTGTTTGTGGGAAGGGGGGGGGTGAGGGGGGGGGGGTTTGTTATTTTGTGGGGGTTTGCGCAAGGAAGTGTGAGATGTGGTGAGGGAGGGTAGTTAATATTAACTTGGGAAAAGGAAGGGAGGGAGGGTGGGGGGGGTAGAAACTATCTACTTTTTATTACTTTTCTAAATCAGCCCACTCCCGTGGGCCCCCTGCTCTTTTAAAAATTTAATACATTATTACTTTTTAACTTTATGTACCAGTGATACCGGCACTACAGGTATCACGTAGACGAAACGCGTGACGTAACGGCAGTACCCAGCCACCAGTGTGCCACCAGTTCCCGACTGGCATCGACTGGTATTGTGGTCAGGGGCGGATCCGGGAATTATCATGGGAGCACATGTCCAGAGGGGGGCCGGGTGGTATTGCCTTCCGAAGGTCGCCTTTGGCTGGAAAAAAATCGATGGGTGCACTCCAGCCTTTCCGGAGGGAGGCCTCCGGCTGAGAAAACGACGGGGATACACTCGGGGCTTCCATGAGAGCGGCTTTTCCTGAGGAGCGCCTCTGGCTGAAAAATTCGAGCGGGTGCACTCGGGCCTTCCCAGAGGGGCGCCGCCTTTTCCCAGTCGGGGGGGGGGGGGCACCTTCCCATTGGGAGAAGGTGCCGCATCCACCCATGATTTTGGTGTTGCCTTCAATGTGACAGATACTAATATTTATCTCGAATTAGCAACGCAAAGACCAAAATGTGCATGCGTATATGAAAGTAATAATCATCTGTATTACCGACAAGGTACACATGTTCCTGAGTGATTTACGAGATCAGGAGCATATTGTAGTTGTAACATATTGTAACATATTGAGCTTCATTGTATGCTTGAAGCGTCGCAAAAAAACGTCATGTGCAACTGCACGGAAAATGTAATAGTTGCGCTTAACGACAGTGTGGTTAAGAATAGTCACGTCCACTTCCCGTTCATTTTGTAGGCAAGTGTTGAAGAAGATAGCTGATGAATACTAAATTGAGGTGTTCCCGTTCAATGGACAGCGCTTTCAATTTCAATTCGCTCGTATTCTTGTATTGTCATAATGAAGGGAACGATGACTGCCATGCTAGCTGGGTCCGCCTATAGCTTGGACCAACACGGGCAAGTTTTAAAAGCGATTGTAAAGCGGAATATCCGTATACAACAGTCATAAGCATCGTTGGAAATACCGAACGTTATGGATTTGGGCTGCGAAGGGGATCATTGGACACGTAAGCTCTTCTCGTCCGTTGTGGCCTCGTCAACCAAATGACCTTGACCAGTCGCAACACCGCTCCCTGGTCACGTGGGTCAGCAAGCCGGTCGGGTGGTGGCTCGCAGGACGGGATCAAGCCGCTACTTTTGTTCTCCACAGAACGTATCCAGTGAAACCTGGTACTTCCTACTCTGGTTATTGGTACACTGTCATTATGTTTATACAGCCTTCAGGATTATATTGATAAATTTATACACCTTCAGTCTTCAGGAATGAATGCAGAGCTGAAGTGGTCTGGGATGCGATACATTCGCTAAATTGCATTAGTGGAGGAAGAAAGATAAGGCGGCATGCCGCCATTGCATTGGAATAAACTCGAGACTTCAGAGCCACGAACTATTTTTCACCCAGGACGGATGGGTGGATGATGGGTGGAGCAGTGGCCGTGGCCAATAGTGAGTCCACGGCTCGTCACAGCCTCACTTCACCTGGGCGGTTAGCGTCGGGTGAGGTGGGGTGAGGTGGGGCGGCCGTGGCCAATGGCCAGTCCACGGCTCGCCGCAGCCTCACTTCACCTGGGCGGTCGTGGCCAATGTCCAGTCACGGCTCGTCACAGCCTCACTTCACCTGGGCGGTCAGCGGCGGGTGAGGTGGGCGGTCCACGGCTCGCCGCAGCCTCACTTCACCTGGGCGGTCGTGGCCAATGTCCAGTCACGGCTCGTCACAGCCTCACTTCACCTGGGCGGTCAGCGGCGGGTGAGGTGGGGCGGCCGTGGCCCATCAGCCCACGGCTCGTCACAACCTCACTTGACCTGGGCGGCCAGTGATGGCAGACTCACGAGCGTGACGACAGCGAACGGGAGACATAACCGCTCGACTCGAGCCGGCGACGAGAGGCATGACACGAGTGAAAGGAGGAAACGCTGTACGACAATTCGTCTTGGCTTCGTTCGTCTTCCGTCGTTTGTGAGCGGCTTGTGCCGAGGTCCCGCCGACCGCGACAACGGTGCCGTCTGGCAGTGTGGGAGAGGCGAGAGCGAAAGCTCGGCTGACCCGACCGACATCGGAGCGGCATTGTTGGCCGAGGCGATGCTGCGTGACGCCCAGTGCGCCTCGTGGGTGGGTGTCCCCGGGCAGTGAGAGCGCACCGTGCCGCCGGCGGACGCGCCGGCGTCTGAAGCACGCAGTGTTCACCAGCAACTGCCGTGCACAGTCCAGGTGGCTATGTAGATATTGACAGGTGGCTATGTAGATATTGACAGGTGGCTATGTAGATATTGACAGGTGGCTATGTGGGGACGAGTGGTCTCGGGGTAAGAAGCTCGTCTCACAATCGAAAGGTTGTGGGTTCGAGTCTCACCTGTCGATACTCTTCGCCCGCGACCAATCGGCGTGAGAGATTGGCGACGCTACATGACTCGACGGTCGACGTGTCGTAAAACCAATAACCAACCAACAGGTGGCTTTGTAGATATTGACAGGTGTCTTGTAATCATGTCAGCTGTCCACGTTTGACATGTTGTCACGGTAGCAGCACAGCGAACAGCACCCGCTCCTGCAAAACGACATCGTCTCACGGCTGTCAGCGAGTATGCTCTGGTAATATTCTGGTGCGTGAAATGTGTAGGAAAAACATTGGTACGCATTTGGGAAATATTTCCCAGCAATTCAATATTTGGTGAGTTCCTGGGCTTCGGTCTTGAGTGAGTGAGTGAGTGAGTGAGTCAGTGAGTGAGTGAGTGAGTGAGTGAGTGAGTGAGTGAGTGAGTGAGTGAGTGAGTGAGTGAATGTGTGAGTGAGATACTGTTCCATGTTTCAACTGCGATGCTGAGTGAGACTGAGTGGAAAGTAGATGCGGAAAATGCTAAAGTTTTGGAACCGAAGTCCGGTCCCGGCCGGTCCGGTGTGGCCAAACGCGGTTGGGGGTAAGGCTGAAATGCACTCAAGTCATGTGAAGAGAATAGTTTTTCAGTCATGTTTTACATTACACAAAGTAATACAATTGTTCTTATTCTGGTTCATTAAGGTCATATGTGCACCTAACACCACCTTGGAACACCTTGTTCGCGTCCAGAAATTGAATTGAAAATAAACCTCTTCTCAGGACTTCCTTTTTAAATTGGCAGGTATTGATAGCAAGGGCATGGTTGTTGCATGGTAGACAGTTCAAAATTAGCGTAGGATGGCCTTAAGCTGTAATAGTTTGTAATCTTAAGATGAGAACATGACTTCATAACCATAGCGCCCGACGTTTCGGTATTATACCTTCTTCAAGGGCAAAAAAAACGAACAAATTATGCAGTCCGAATTGGAACAATGCACTCAATCATGTTCTCATCTTAAGATTAAAAAATAATACAGCTAAAGCCATCCTGCGCTAATTATGAGCATGGTCACAAAGGAAATTCTTCAAACACATAGGCTATATTACGTTACAGTGCATATCACTCAGTGAATGCACACAATCCCAATTATACCATTCTCAATCCACGCAAACATCAAAACTAACACATCCAAGGCTTGATTCGGTATTTGTTCAATAATTCATAAAATGCTTCGCAATGTATCTAGTAATCATACCACACTATTGCCAGATTCAGAAATCCAAACTATGATATTCTTCGGCCTTCAAGCGTCATGATAATGTACAATAAAATCAATATAAATGGTTCGCCTTACTATCGCTTGATGTGCCATGTTCGTCTACAGCCTGCCCACTTCAATTTTACGAGTTATTTCGTTGTGACTGTGAACTGCCTGGCATCATCAGTGCATCAAACAACCATTAACGATCACAATGCACAGTAATGCAATGGAAAAGCCTCAGGTATTGGCATTAATGCAAACTGACACTCCATGTACCCATCACCAAAAACGCATGGCCATTGTCAGGTGCGGAACCATCGCCGCCAGGTAGCATATTCAGGTGCGGTACCATCGTCACCTGGTACCATAGGCAGGTGCGGCACCATCGCCACCCGGTAGCATATTCAGGCGCGGTACCATCGTCACCTGGTACCATAGGCAGGTGCGGCACCATCGCCACCCGGTAGCATATTCAGGCGCGGTACCATCGCCACCCGGTACCATAGTCAGGTGCGGTACCATCGTCACCCGGTACCATAGTCAAGTGCGATACCATCGTCACCTGGTACCATAGTCAGGTGCGGTACCATCGTCACCCGGTGGCGTAGGCAGAAGACACGCCATCACGCCCAGGGTCTCGGCGCCATCACCTGGCACGACGCCGGGGTCGTCGCCACCGGATGCGTCATCGATGCTCGCCCACATTCGCTGATGACGTGGCCACTGCCGCCAGCTGCTGGTGGCGACGTGCAGTGCGTCGCAGCGTCTCGCAGGTGGCGCCGCTGCGCCGCCTCCGGGCTGTGCTCTCCATGTCGGGGCCGAGCGCGCATAGTCGGTGGCATGGGTTGACGGCGCACCGCCACCCGGTGCGGTCGAGTGAACTGCCGCGGCCCTGCCGATACCGATCGGCGCCGCCCCGCCACTTCGCTGTCGAGACGGCGCGGTCCCGTGTCGACCGTCGGTCTGCCGGTCCGTGTCGGGGTCCAATGGTGTCCGCTGCCGGTCCGTGTCGGGGTCCAATGGTGTCCGTTGCCGGTCCGTGTTGGTTGGTTATTGGTTTTACGACACGTCGACCGTTGAGTCATGTGCCGGCGTCCAATGGTGTCCGCTGCCAGTCTGTGTCGCGGGTCGAATGAGTGTCGACAGCTGAGACTCGGTCCCACAAGCTTTCGGAGACCAATCGTACTCGCTGCCGGTCTGTGCCGGGGTCCAATGGTACTCGCTGCGGGTTAGTGTCGGGGTCTAATGGTGTCCACTGCCGGTCCGTGTCGGGGTCCAATGGTGTCCGCTGCCGGTCCGCGTCGGGGTCCAATGGTACTCGCTGCCGGTCTGTGCCGGGGTCTAATGGTGTCCGCTGCCAGTCTGTGTCGGGGTCCAATGGTGTCCGCTGCCGGTCCGAGTCGGGGTCCAATGGTACTCGCTGCCGATCTGTGTCGGGGTCCAATGGTACTCGCTGCCGGTCTGTATCGGGGTCTAATGGTGTCCGCTGCCGGTCCAGTTGGAGTCCAATGGTGCCAGCTTCTTGTCGCTGTTGGGGCCAAATGGGGCGCCATTGGGCATTTATACGGTCCATGTGCTTCAAGGTGGGAGGTCACCATCTAGAAGTCAACACTTCGGTCCACATATATTCGTCGTGTTGGTTGGTTATTATGGTTTTAGGGCGCATCAACTGCATTGGTTATACAGCGCCCATACATATATTCGTCATCATTATACGGATGACATACGAGCTGTTTATTTTGGACAATTCGCCATATCGCAGTGGCACAATAATAACCAGCGTGTAGAGCGAATATGCGTGTAACACGCACGACATTAAATCCGAATATTGTCCCATGTGTAGAACCAGAACCGAACAATAAAACACACTTTCTAGTGATGTGGTGGAAACGTAAGAAATATTGGCTCAAGAGAAATGTTTTGTTATTTTAAGCACTTCGAAGTTTCGAAGAAGAACAAAGACGAGCAAGTTGTTCGTAACAAAATATCGTGACAGACACCAGGTTTCCATACTTACGGGCAGCTGGGCACACCGCTGGTGGAATTCATAAAGCGCTGTTGAAACCCACGAGTGTCGTTAGCTACCAACGACACTTACAAGTGTCGTTGGTAAAACATAAATGCTCTATCCAAGTTACGGGCCTGACGTGGTCGCATTTGATTTTCAGGTCGCCATGGAAACTTGGAAAAAAATTCAAGGGCACGAAATGCCAATCATCTGGCAACGCCATTTGGACAAAGCCGGTGTGACACTATGACATCATTACTCGGTGAGAGTACCAAACTAAATACTTCAGGTATCTGCGGGGTGCGTGTCATCAGTCATACCAAGCGGCCGTCAATCTGCTTCGCACCAGCAGATACTTGAAGATCCCCCTTCTGGCACCCGATCCTCAGATGGCGAGGGTTGGAGGACACGCAAGTGGTCATTAGCGTTGTCTTTAACGGCACGATCGAACTGGCGGGAGACGGCGTGGCTGATCAAAGTGGCGCTGGCCGGCGCCGGCACTGCTCATTCGGCATCACAGCATCGATCAGCCAGACGGCGGCCGGGTCTGGTCAGTATCCGGCTACCGTTGTGAAAGCACATCGTTTGCAAAACGATCACAAAATCGTGTCCGATTCCGAACCTGTTTGTGGTTATAAACCAAGTCCTTTGTGAAATGTGATTTAACACAGATTGTGATTCGCATGACTCCGTTTGTTTGTTAACAAAGCGTGTGAGTGCAAAACATTACTGAAATTGGCCTCAGATGTTACTTTAGCCCGGGGACTATTCGAAACATTGGGTACGTTCGCATAATTTCACTACACGCTACACCGAGACGAACAGGTGCCTGTCTGGCAACTCTTTTGCACCTGTTGCACGGATCCAAACCACCAGCTGTTTCACTTGCACCGATGCAACTCCTTGTTGGCGACTAATCCTGACATCGATTTTCTCTACAAGCCATTGTCCATCCACAGACCGCCGGGCGGCAGTACGCTGGTCAGGTTGGGACACCATACATCCGCCTGTACACACCTTGTCCCGACAGGCCACCTCGTGTGCTCTTGTTTGTGTTATGTGTACAGTACATGAATGGGAATGTGTGGGAATTGTATGTGGCAAGGCGTGAGCTGTTACTTTCAATACTCAACTTCCTTCACCTTAAGGCTGTTGTACATTTTCGTGATTTCATTAAACTAAGCCCAACTAAACCTTTAGTAAAGGAACCCACTGTTACCATGCCCTACTGACATGATATGCTCAATGTAATAGGAAAACAATATTGCTGGCGAAATGTGCTGGCAAAGGTCATCACATTTTAATGGCACTCCCATATTCTATCTAGTTTCACCCGGAGTAAAACAACCTGGAGGCAAGGTTGTGAGCATATATCCACATGATTTGTAAAGCCTGAATTATAATACAAAATAACTAGAGTAGTGTAAATTTACTAACAAAAATAAAAAAATTAATGCGAGTAATTGCCGACCGACCGATCGAGAAAGGCCGGCGGGGTCACGGTGAGGTCGCTAGTTGGTGAATGCGGTTTAAGGGCACTTCGACGAAAAGATATGATCACTTAGTGCATTTTAGCATGTCAGAGCCCTGTGAAAAGTGCTACCGGCCACGGTGAGGTCAGAACTGGACCAGGCGATGGGTAGCCTGGGGTGGAGTACTCGTCTTCCGACCGAAAGGGTGTGGGCTTGAGTCCCACCTGTCGCTGTTCTTCGTCGGTGGACAATTGGCGTAAAATGTTTAACATGTATGATCCATGCAGTCGACGCGTCATGGAAACCAATAGCCAGCCAGCCAGAATCGGACCACCGCTGGTACGGTGTGTAGCTGTGCTCTGCAGACAGGCTGTACTGCAACCCCTGGCATTAATCCGCTGTATTGATTGGCAAATCATGAATGTGATGCAATGTCCAGCATCGCTAAGATTGTGACTGAGTGAACAAGGTGCGAGATAGATTCAGACGACACCACAGAAAAACAGGAAACATCAGAGATGAAAATTAGAACTACTTTTTTAAAAAACTTCAATCTAATGTAAATCTAATGTATTCCACATGCAGTACTCTTTGTGAGGACACAATACAGATGTGTCAGATGAAAATTGGGGACGAACCCCCACCCTAGAAACAGGCACGAATCACTGACATACATCGCTGCATAGATCAGCAGAGGTAATAAATGGTTGGTGCGGTTGTCACATGATAGCATGCGATGGGAGGTTTTAAAGTTTCGTTCACAGCCCCTGAAGTTCCATCAACGTGGCAACACTCACCAATCTTGTGTCCGCGTCTGCCACCGGTGGCCATCGCGTCTGATGTGCCTGGGCGTCTTCAGCACTGTCCTTGATCAACACATCCTGCAAAAGACAACACAATCAGTAGAAGGCAGGCTTCTAAGTACTACCTTCAACTTGCATGCCGAAATGGGGCTTCAATATATTTGGGGGCCAAAGCTCGCCCAGCTTATTAATTTTCCCCTTTAACCATTAGGCCCATGTGCTTGCCCCCAAGACGAAAAACGGTCAACAGCCGATGGAGCCTATTTGTACGCGGCTGGTGTTATTTCAGTGAGGGATAGGTCACGCCCCTCCCCCGAGAGATCTCGATATTGTTAAGAACAATCAGAATACTTGGATTCAATATCACTAACCTTTCGTATGCACATTTGGTTGCACACTAATCAATCATCACGCACGCAGGCATCAGCATCACTGGCATACTTAACCAGGCCAATAACGTACGTACGACAATAAAGTATGTTATCCTGTCACTACATTGTGGTCCGTGTAGCATGACACCATCTGATACATTGGCTCCGGAGTACCATCGTGCATCCAGCTCGCGCAACATTACATCGAGAACATCTACCCCTTCGCGAAAGTGGCGCCATCTGCTCCTTGATCATTGGTAGCGCTCTGCTCCCTACGAAAAGCAAGTCGTTGGCTCTTTGAAGAACATGTTAATGTGCCGTCAAACATTTCGGAATGGTTATGACGTGTCTTTCTCCTATGTATATTTGTTTATCTTTTGCGTGGTAGCATTGTTTTTTTCCGCACGCAATTACGTACGCGCGCATTTCAAACCACTCCAGCAGGTGTTCTATGCCTTTTTATAAGGGAGACTATAATTTGTCAAAACCATGGCACAAGCTTACAGATGAAGAAGTAGTGGACGACCGCATCGTGCTCCCACAATATGCACAATCGCTCGACTCCCAAATTATACTGGAGCACAAAATGAAAATAAAAAGATATTGAAAAGTTAACGTCTGGCTTCCTCATAGCGTAAGCGAATCGCCGTGACTAAATACACCCAGCCTCGAGCTTAAATGCACAATTTCATCAAGGCAATTTCCTATTGCCACAATTTCCACAATTTCCTAATGAAACCAAAAGTGGAAAATTTCGGGAACTGTCCTGTCTTCTCTAGAATTTCATTGAGTCTTGCTTCAGTTTCATGGACTAGTACATAAACTGTCCCTAAAATCTGGCTCCACTACGTACGCATGCAAAACGTAAATTTGAGAGCAGAGGAAATCTGTGAGACATTCCTTTTCTAATGACAGGATCATGTCTCTCCTACTGCATAAAACCTTGTTGGAGCCATTTTTTGAATATGGCAACATTATCTGGGGTCAATCTAGAAAGCTCAACCAGGAGTCTGGAGCAAGTAGAGAGGAGGGCACCCTAACTGGCAGAAATTGGGCATTAGCCATAACCTGAAAGAATGAAAATCTTGAAGTTGCCTTCCCTACACCATATAAATAATTTGGGTGATATGATGCCACATTATAGATGTTGCATGGTGGCATGGAGGTGTGACTCAATGACTTAATCAATAGATCCACCTTCAATACCACAAGAGGCCACCAATAGAAGATCCAAGTTCCAGGTCATTCACATGATATCACTCATTTAGCCACATAATCATCAAGGACCGTGAAGGCGGACGGGGAGAAGGCGAGCCGCTCTGAGATGAGACCGTGCGTGTGACTGTGGCACTACGTCTCGTTGGTTAGTTATTTGGGCTTCAGGGCGCATCGACCATGTTGATCATATAGCGCCCATAACAGTCACTACGTCCGGGCGCGCCAGTTTCCGAGCCCCATCGTCGTCGCTGCGGGCGGCTTCTTGGCAAGTACGGTGGCAAGTACGGTTGCCTTGACGCGGCCCTCCCGTGCCGCGACAACGCTGGTCGCCTTCCGCGCCATGCAAGTATCAACGACGTGGTGGCACGGGGCCTGAAGTCCGCCAGCATCCCCTCCGTTCTGGATGCTGCGTGGCTGGATCGAGGGACTGCCGAAAACCAGATAGTCTCACGGTTTTCCCCTAGAGTGAGGGGAGGTGTCTGACTTTGAACGCTACATGCGTCGACACCTTCGCTGAATTGGCGGTAATCGACTGCGCCATCGATATCGGAGCAGCAGCGGGCGAGGCAGAAGTGGGGAAGAGGCGCAAGTATGCTGATCTCGGCCGGCGCTACCGATTTGAGCCGGTCGCGGCGGAGACAGCCGGCGTCCCCGGTCCTGCTGGCCTCGCCCTGCTGCGCGACATCGGCAGTAAGGTCCAGGCGCCGACTGGCGACCCGCGGGAGACACAATGGCTTCTCCAGCGGGTTTCAGTCGCCGTCGTCCGCGGAAACGCCCTTGTGGTTACATCCTCAGCAACTAGAGGTCACGGTTATAATCCACCGAGCCGTCCTCGGCAGTCTCCAGCCGCCACGGATACTCTACTGCGGGCGGCCGCTTGGTCTCATCCTCCGGCCCAGGCCGGGGTCCCAGGACCGGGTCCGGCCCCGACCCCGACCCCGACCCCGACCCCGACCCCGACCCCGACCCCGACCCCGACCCCGACCCCGCCCGACCCCACCCCGACCCCGCCCCGGACCCGACCCCGACCCGACCCCGACCCCGCCCGACCCCGACCCCGACCCCGACCCCGACCCGGGCCCCGACCCTGACCCCGACCCCGACCCCGTCCCCGACCTCGACCTCGATATCGGTTCTGGTATCAGCCGCATCACCATGCCGCCACCGCCGCGGCGCGGTCTCAACATCGGCAAAAGGCGCTACATCAATGCTGTACTGCAGGCGCTGTTCTGCCATTAAGTGATGAAGTAACGACCCAGTCTGTACCAGCGCCACCTCGCGGCGCTACAGCGGGTGTTCGCATCCCGGGCCTTCCCAGAGCGGCCCACCTCCTCCCCATCCGCCGCACTGCCGCCTTGGTTCGAGATAAGCCGTTAGCAAGACTTAATGTTACTGCAAGCCGAGTTACTCAGGCATCTTTTGGACGCGCTTCACGAAGAGGTGTCCATGTCTTCTTCTGGCTACTCTGAACGACTTCTTCTGGCTACTCGACAGCGGGCACCGCCATCTCAGCTGATCAAGACGATCGACAGTAGATACAGTCGCATCAGTCGCATCAGTCGGCACATTTTTTTCCCCCCATCTTTAGCAGAGGCCGAGTGCCATCCGCTAGAGATATGCTACGTTAAGGAAAGGGTTACGTTAATCCGGCTTATATGGCATCCGGTTATATCAATTAAGAAAGAGAGGAAAGATGAGACGCCGACAAGCAAGGAACGTGGCGTAAAGTTCGACACAGTCGGCCCAGTCTCTGGGGGACGGTCGTCAGCGTACACCGCTGTCCCAGCCGACCTAGTCTCTGGGAGGCGGTCGTCAGCGGGCACGACCGCCACCGAGTCGACCTGTCGTGACTCGGGATGACAACGAACTGACGCGTCAGTCCGCCGTCCTCTCGTCCATGCTGGTCGAGCGGCGGCGCAGCCCCGCCTGATGCTCAGCTAGCCGGACTGTGTGACCCACTCCAGACAGCCTCCGGCGGCGCAGCCCGGCCTGATGCTCAGCTAGCCGGACTGTGTGACCCACTCCAGACAGCCTCCGGCGGCGCAGCCCGGCCTGATGCTCGGCTAGCCGGACTGCGCAGCACGCTCCAGACCGACTTCTGCGGCGATCGAATCTTGAAATCGAATCGAATCGAATCTTGAAATGCCACATCAGGATTAAAAGACAAACTTACCAAGACCAAGTAGCCTTGCAATTATAAATTACTATAAGGTAAAGTAAGGTAAGGATCATAAGAATGCCAGCAAGACAGTACTGTCACAAACCAATTGGCATGCAGATGCAGCAAGCAGCAAGCTGGTTCTTCAATAAAACAATATGAGCAGAGGAGATAGCACAAGACCCTCTCCATAGTACAAGTTAGCATGCCCAATGCCCTCAGGGTATCAGTGGAAGGGCAGAGTAGTTCACTCAGTGGAAGGGCAGTCATTCTGCTAGGTGGTAAGGTATCTACCAGGGGTGTTGTTTTATATACTTTTGGGGGGAAAAATGCCCCCTTGATGTTGGCTTTGCCATCAATAACTTCAACTTTTAACATGGGACCCCATGGAGTGTGCCTCTCGCCCTCTATCAATTTCAGGCCCCTTCATTGCCTTCATATATAATTCCCCAATAATTTTAAGAAATAAAGATCTGTCCTACTTCCCTAGGTGTGTATATGGGTACAACTTAGTACCTAGGTGCCACCTACACATATGGGTATTATGGCTGTTCAAGATATCTGCAAGACAAGCTTTACAAACATTTTAACTCAATGAAACAAGCAAATAGGTTAGCTTTGGTTAGGTTAGGTTAGGTCAGCCACAGAACTCATCTCTGGGTGACATGAAACTCAAGAATTTGAGGAGCCACCAGTGTGGAAGAACTAGGTGAGAGGTTAGGTTTTGTTTTAACTTGGAATAAATGTTTAATCGGGAGGAATGTTCTGAAAGGATTTTTTAAATCACCTTTTTTCTTCAAAAACCAACCGGGCTAGGTTAGATTAGGTTAGTATTTTGTAATTTGAAGTGTTTCGAAGAAAATACACAATTTTCCATTTTATAAAAATAATTTGTATCTTGGATGGCATGTTAGGCTAGGTTGTGGTAGTATTGCAGCCTAAGGTATCTATAATCTATAAGGCAAGCTTTACACACATTTTAACTCCATGAACCAAACAAATTGGGTATGTTTGGTAAGGTTTGTGTAGGTTAAGCTTTTGTTTTGAAATTCAAATTGTATAATTGGGGGGAGGAAATTTTTCCCCAAAGTTTTTTTTTCAAAAACAGATCAGGCTAGGTTAGGTTAGGTTAGGATTTTATCATATGAAATATTTGAGGAAAATATTGCTTGAAAAGTTTCATATTTTTACAAGTTTTTCTTGCATGGAAGGGGTTTGGTTGAGTTATGCTACTTTTTCTTTACTTTGAACATTACTTTTTATGCTATATTAGCAAACTCTGAGCTCCTCTTTGGGTGTTATTTTGCCTCCCAACTGATAAGTGTGCATTTGCAGAGAATACTTAATTGGTTGCATCATGTTAGCCACATTGACACTCATAAGCATTGCCTTGGAAAAAGAAGTTCCAAGAATTTTTTTTTTTTAACTACCTTAAATTGCAAATTCACCCCAAACCTAGCCCCTTTGCTTGCTTCATGGAGGTAAAATGTGTATCAAACTTGTCTCATGAATACCTTAAACTGTGATGATAACACCCTACTTACTAGGTAGGTACCTACCTACTTAGGTAGGTAGGTACCTATAAAGACTACTATGGTTACATTAGGGAATTTGACTTTGAGTATGGTAGGATGACATCAAAACCAACTAGGGAAAGAACTTATGATTTTAGCAAATTGATAAAATGTTATGCATAAAATATATTAGCTTGAACTTCCTAAAAATGGCAAACATTAACCAACCAATTGCTGGGAGACAAGTACAACCCAGAAGTTCAGGTATATAGGTACCTACCTACAAAGTAGGTATCTAGGTACCTACCTACCTACCTAGGCACCTAGGTAGGTAGGTAGGGTACCCAGGCCCTCATCTGCTTTCTAGCTTTGCTATATTATTTCTCCTCGCACTTTAAACACATAGTAAATTCATATTGTCACATAAATACCTGCGTGGTCACTTGGCACCGTCGAGGAACGACAGACGACAATTCGGCCAATGCGACAGAAACTCCACTTTCTCGTACACAACAACGCCGACTTCCACAAACTCTCCGCAAGGTATCATCCGGCCCCCACCAAATCTTATTGGCAGCGTAGCGTCACAGCGGCATCAAGTTTTTCCTTCATAAGGTTATAGTAATGGAGAGATGCCGCTTTTGGGGGAAGGCAAGTGCCAAAAGAAAACATTTTTTAGATTAAATCCTTAACCTATTTGAAAGACACACCCATTTGCTATACAGAAATGGAAACTATTTTTGATTTTTTGCTTATATTTACTGTAGATTTAGCCTCAAAGATAATCTTGCATAGTCCCGCAACACCAATGAAGGGAAAATGGTATGAGGCGAGCAAAGTATGGAGGGAGTAACGTGATTCTACTCAATGATTGATCTGGGATTGCGCTAAAGAATGTGGGGATATAACTTTTGGAGGCGTCAACATGCTGTCAGGCCAGGGTCCAGGCACGTAGCCAGACGTAATCATCATGGGGGGGGGGGGGCGATCGTCTCCTTCCCTGGCTTCAACCAATGTGCGAACTCCATAGGCGTGAATGCTGGAAACAGGGTGGGGGCACTGGGGGAATGTGCCCCCGTGAAAATCGGCACCCTTCCGAGGAGGCTTGAGTGCACCCCGTCGAATTTGTTAGCCAGATTCGCACCTCTGAGAGAAAAAGTGGCCCTTTCAGTGTGCTGGAGTGCACCCTGTTCTAAATTTTCAGCCGGAGGCGCCCCTCTGAGAGAAGGTGGCCCTTTCAGTGTGCTCTTATGCACACTGCTATACATTTTCAGCCAGATGCGCCTCTTGTAGTGAAAAGGCGCCCCTTCACTGTGCTCGAGCACACCCCCTTTTCCAGAGGCGACCCCTCTAAGAGAAAATGCGACACTTTAGTGTGCTCGAGTACACTCCCCCCGCACGAATTTTCCAGCCAAATTTTTCTGAATTCATTTCCCTCCGAAGAAATGGCTCCCATCCAGAGACTAAGTGTATCCATGACAATCCCTGGATCCGCCCATAATACGCGTAATACTAATCGCAATTGGGGAACATGGTTTCTCTGGGGCCTAGACACCTTAGGAAGGGGACGCATTTCCCCAGTACTCCGTGTAGGCTGAAGGCCTGTAGGGGAAGGTGACCCTTTGAGACGAAAAAGCCCCTTAGGTATGCTCAAGCGCTCTTCAGGCTCCTCCCCGCTAGCGGATTTGTCCTATGAATAGACACCGGACTCCAAGGAAATGTGCCCCCATAACATACCTGGATCCGCCCATGATATGTCTGTGGTGGAGATGGTCTCGTCGCCGCCAGCCACGGCGGAGGCAGCTGTTGAGTCGGCGGCTTCGGTGGCCGCAGTAGCCACCCAAGAGGCCGGGTCAGCGGTGGTGGTGCCTGTGCCGTCACAGCCCAGCGAGTTTGCACCCGCTGTATCAGCATCAGAATGCTCAGAAGTCAAAGACGGGATTTGGCTTCCGCTGGCGTGCAGTTATGGTTACATCTTGCACCGCCTCGCATCAGCCCGAATAACTCCTCAAAGCGGTCCTGTGTTAGATGACGCGTTAGGAGGAACGTCCTACCCCCCAGTGGCGTCGCCACGAAATTCTTCCAGGGGGGGCAAGGTCGAAAGGGGCCTCCTGTTACCCGAAAGGGGGCCTCCATTGTGTTAGGGTCTGATATTGTTTTTAGGCTATTATACTATGGTTCGAGGATGGGGAACATGATTTCATATTGGTTTTTTTTTGTTCTTGGCATGGTGCATCATTTACTCAAAACGCAATAGCACTAATCATTTTGGCTGAAAACTGGGCCATACCAGGGTATAAATAAGTAATATTTGGATAAATGCATAAGTGCCAAAACAAACCATCCTCTCAATGCTTTCTCGAATCTTCCCGCTGGCCTCTAGATTGCAGCGAGCTGGCGGGGCTGGTGCTAAGCATATCTTACAGATATCTGCCATTGATCAACCCACTTTTAAGTCCTCCAAGTCTAACTGAATATAGCTAGATTCATCACTACTGTTATTTATTCCCATCAGCTTGATGTCATAAGCAAAGCTTGAACGACCATTTCTCAGTTCAAGGACGACAATTTCGTAAAGGTGACAACGAGAAGTGGATTGCATTAGTTTTTTTTAGCGTCATCTTAGGAATTTGTTTATTTTTATAACATTTGGTGCTGGCTGCAAGGCAACTGTCACACGAGCTAAAATATATCCTCAGCGAATAAATTCACGGCAAGAACAAGCATTGAACACCAATGCATAAATGACAATGCAACAATGCAACAATGTCAGTACATACATAATCCAAGCCTTCACATTCCACGCCGTCACGCCCATCGTTTTCGCTGTGCTGTGCCGTTTTGTAAATGACGTTGAGAAGGTATGGAAGCTGGGAAGCTCTAATCATGCAGGCTGTTAGTTAGTTAGTTAGTTATTGTGGTTTAGGGGCGCATCGCATGCAGGCTGTAATAACAGAAAAGAAGTTTGTTGGAAGAAAATGCATTTAAAAACATTATTCATCCCATTTCATATGGGGCATGGATGTTGTATTGCATGCTTATGGGGGGTAATTTGTCCCCTCAATGTTGGCTTTTCCCCATGGGCGTATGTTTCGGAAAATTATTCAGGGACCAGTGGAGTACCTATATTTGCGTCAAGCAGGAGGGGGCAAACGGATTTGCAGGGGGGGGGAGGGCACCTACGCCCATTAAAAAGTCCTTGGATTTCGACCGCTATTTTGTCAAAGGGTACATTTAGAAATAATATAATTAGTCATCAACTAAATTGTCCTGTGGAGGGGCCTAATCTACCACTATGGTTTCTGATTGGTCGGATTTCAACCCTAACTCCACCACTCAGTTCTAAGGTTTTCTTTTGGTATCCCTTGATAAGTTACCTCACACTGCTGAAATTACACCTATACCACAAACCCGGATCGGTATCCCAAAAAATCAAGCTGGAGCCCTCCAAAAAAGGAGAGATTCCAGCAAATAAATGTCAGGGTCAGGAAAATGGCTCTGTTGCACCGAACATTTTTTTCAAGATGCCTTTAAAAATTGCGTATGACTTCGAAAAGCATACCGGATCTCGAAAAATCGAGGTGGGATACATGGCGTCAGAGGTTCGAAAAATCAGGCTGGGATTCGGACTTTTAATAAAAAAACAGAAAAGATCCACAAAAATCGCGTTGAGCCCAGAAAACTGGCGTTGGGTCTCCAGAACCACGTGCCTGGGCGCGATAAGTCGCGCTGGGACCCAGAAAAAAATCGCACCGAAGCCCCAAAATCATACTGGGGCCCCACAAATGTGTGTCAGAAGCCCCAAATATACACAGCGGGACCCTAAGAGTACAACGTTGCCAGAAAGTACAACTAACCCTCCAAAGCGCACAAAAGTCTCCCAAAAGCGATAGGGCCTTAAAACATGCGTTGCAGCCCTAAATAAACGTACCGGGAGCTCTAAGAAAATACACTGCAAGCTCGCAAGGCGCACAGGGGCCATGAGAACGCACAAGGGCCTGGAAAAGAGGCTGGGGCCACGAAAGGCAACATGGTTCCAAAACGTACAAAACGACCGGGAGCTAAATAAACACATCGGGATCTTCGAAAACGCCCCGACACGTAAAGAATACTCGGTGCACAAAAAAACGCAACAAAGCCCTAAAACGAGCAGGGTTTGAAGATGTATTAGGCCCATAACTTCAAAGTAAAATGTATTAACCCACCACTTTAAAATACAACATTTTACAATTTCAGGCATTGCAGTTCATAGCACCCGGTCGCCACGACGGCAACGTCAGTGCACGTGCACACCCATTTTTCGTATTCGGTGCATTCGCCACACTTCGTGCGATGCTATGGTTTCTGCTAGGCCTTCTGCGTTTTGCTAATTGCTGCCACATGATAGACTTGCACCATATTTGGCGTGATGGAATGATTCGCATGGGCGTTCGCTTCGAAAAGTCCATTGATTAAATGGGGTCTGAAAGTTGATAAAGATGTAGATGGCGCTGAGAGTCAATGGTCACCCAGCCTTCTTTGGCGAACCTAAAGCGCTATGTTTTGTGGGTTAGGGAGGGCAGAATCTTTATATTTAAAAAGCCTATTGTACATTTTGTAAGCAGCGTATGTTGTTTGCGCGTATTTAATTATGTTGAATGTACTTCAGACACGTCTAGTTTGCTGGAATATTTACCATTAGTGCGCTAGAAATTAGGAGAAGCAAGCCAGAAGTATGGGTGTATGTGCGGTTCCCGGCTGCCATAAACGTGATCCATCTGTCAGGTTTCCAGCAGACTGCAAGGTAAGAAGGCAGAAAATTGATTTGAAAAACAACTATTGTTTGACTGCCTTTCTGTAAAAGACGTAGTGGGAACCATTTAGGAAAGCACTGGTAAGGTACCTAGGCACATTAGGTACCAAGGTAAGTACCTATCTATTGTCCAGACTGTAAAGTATGGCACAAGGTTCGCTGGGGCACATCAGCCCACAGTGAAAATATGCACCAATCCACACCAAGGGTGAGAAATTGACTCCAATCTCACCCCCCCCACCCCCCAATCCATAGCCAGGAATTTGTCATGGCTAATACCTAACATGCTAAGATTGGATTGTTAGCCTACTTAATTTGAAACTAATAATTTGAGTTCCACCCATAAGTTATGTTCAGTCAAATTAATTTCACCAAAATTGCATTGCAGGTTAGGTTGGGCAGTGGGTATCTGGTCACCTAGAGCTAGGTACCTTACCAAGGTAGTTGTTCATATGGGCCCCATTAGGGGCCCACACCCACCTCTCAGGGAGCCTGCACTGCTTGGGGCACTGACTCCCAGGGGCCCACATCTCTTGTGGGTCCTGTACACAGGAGTGGATCCAGAAAGCTGTCAAGGGGGGGGGGGTGACCTCATAGAGAGGGGGCCCATGCTGTGCCAGGATACCAGACAAGAATGTCCTTCCTGGAGTAGGCAGGGTGGAAAGTGATGTTTGATGAGGCCTGCTAGTATTCCATGTTCCGGTCTTGGGGGGGAGCAATGTCTGGTGGGACCCACAGGCATTCCATGTGCCAATCTTGGGTGGGGGGTCTGACACTTGTGAAATTGTGCCCCATCTTGGGAAAATTATCGTACAGATTAAGGGGTTTAGGGTAGGCTTTAGGTCAGGTTTGGTCAGGCCGGGTTAGGTTTCAGCCCCACCCAATGTGTGATGCCTGCTAAATGAATACCGGAACTTCTCAGGGAACCTGCACATCCACTAGAGCGGTGGTTCCCAACCTTTTTGGTCCATTTCCCCTTTCGCCTCTGGCCAAACCTGCCGTTTCCCACATAAAAAACTGAAGTTATATTTGTATGTCACTCAAGACATCACTTACGTCAATGAGACAAATGCGTAATGGATCTCATCAAAATTTCCCCCTGAAATACCGAAATTTCCACCCAGGGGGAAATTTCTCTCCTGGTTGGGAACCACTGCACTAGGGGGACCTGTAACTGTACCTTTTTAACAGTGGTGGCAAGAGATCTCCAGTGCTACCAGTCCTGGCTGCTTTGTGGATGCATGCCTTCCTTAGCCAGGCATATGAGGTGTTGTGAAACTCCCATAAAAACCCCCTTTAAGTCCATAATTGCGCCTAGTAGCCTCCCACATACAGTCAATAGCAAAGCACTTGTCAGGAACCGTATGTTCTACCCAGCTATGGCCGTCCTTTGGTTCTCACACCCCATGAACAACCTGTCTTCAACACAATATTTCCGAAATCCTTGGCCTAAATGACTTGCAACCCTAATAAAAGCCACATACCAACACCGACTCCCGGCAACCCCACGCAAAATGCACAGCAAAGATGGCCGACGCCTCCTCGTCGGGTGACCATTGCGTACAGCGCCGCCCTGGTGGGCAAATCGTAGCTTTCAGACCCCATTGCTGCCACATGATAGACTTGCCATATTTGGCGTGATGGAATGATTCGCATCGGCATTCGCTTCGAAAAGTCGATTGATTAAATTCGATCATTAGTTTCCTACTTCCCAACATTTTCTGGTAGCTATGAAATGCGGTTTCCGCTGAGCTTTGATGCACTTCATATCTTTGCTGCTATCCTCCCAGATTGGATACCGAACCGAGGCCAAGCCTCGGCGTTTTTTTTTTACCCGTTGCGTCTTTCTTGGTCTATGATTGTGTATTATGGCTCCAATCCATTTTTGTTAGGGGCCTAAAGCATTTTCAAACCCCCTGCTCGTTTTAGGGTTTGTTGAATTTTTGTACACCGAGGATTTTGACGTGTCAGGGCGTTTTTGAAGATCCCGATGTGTTTATTTAGCGCCGGTCTTTTTGTTTGTTTTGGAACCATGTTGCCTTTTGCGGCCCCAGCCACCTTTTCAGGCTATTGTGCGTTATCATGACCCCTGTGTGCCTTGAGAGCTTCCGGTGTATTTTTTAGACCTACCGGTATGTATATTTATGGCTGCAACGCTTGTGTTAGGCCCCTGTCGCTTTTTGTGAGACTGTGCGCTTTGGAGGGTCAGTTGTATTTTCGGCCCCCGTTGTGCTCTTAGGGTCCCGATGTGTTTATTTTGGGCTTTTGACGCACACTTGTGGGGCCCAAGTACAATTTTGGGGCTTCGGTACGATGTTTCTAGGTCCCAGAGTGGCTTATCGCACCCAGGCGCGTGGTTCCGGAGACCCAACCCCAGTTTTCTGGGCTCAATACGATTTTGTGAAACTTTTCTGATTTTTTTTAAAGTCCGAATCCCGGCCGGATTTCTCGAGCCCTTGGCGCCATGTTCTTGTATCCCACCTCGATTGTTCGAGATCCGGTTTGTTTTTCGGTGCCGTACGCAATTTGTGAAGGCATCTGATAATATGTTCGGTGCTCCAGAGCCATTTTTTTAACCTGGGCATTTAGTTGTTGGAATCCATCCTTATTTTGGAGGGCTCCAGCTTGATTTGTGTTTGTGTTTGTCGTCACACTGTGCTTACGTGTGGCCCCAGACGGCAATTTTGTAGAGCCTCGACGGGACTACCGATGGGAATTGTGGGTCCCAAGCGCGATATTTGGCGGGCCCGGTTCGAGTTTGTGCGATGCGTTGTATTTAGCTGTGGCCCCAACGCGATTTTGGCGGTTCCTGTCGCAATTTGTCGGGCTTCGGAACGAGTTTTCCGGGGCTCGCCGTATTTATTTGGAGACCCATACGCGAATTCTGGTGGACCGACGCGAATTTTGGTGGCCCCAGCGCGATTTTTGAGGCCCCCGACACGATTCTTGGGAGCTTATCCCTCTCAGGATGGAGGGGGCATTTGCCCTTTTGATATAGCACTGCGGCCACTGAAGGAGTTTTTTTCCGTCCCAGAGTGACATTCCGGTTAAAATTGATTTTGGGGGCAGCTGCAACTTTTGGGGCCCCGGCACGACCTTCTGGGCCTCCAGTGTGATTTTCAAGGGCTGCGACGCGACTTTTTTGGGTCCAATGTGATCTTTTGGGCCCCGACGTCATTTTCTTGGATCCCTAGCGCGAGCTATAGCGGCCTCGACACTTTTTGGGGTCCAATGCGTTTTGGAGGCTTTTGGCGTCATTGTTGGGCCCACAGAGTGATTATTAATGTCCGGATTGTTCTTCGTTGCTCCGGCGTCATTTGTTTTGGTCCCAATGAGACTTTTGGGCCACGGTACGACCTGTCGTGCCCCTGGCATGATTTTCGGTGGTCCGGGCGTGAATTTTCGGTACCCCAGGCTCAGCGTAATTTGCGGGGGCCCCGGCCGGATCTTTTTCGGGCCCATATCGTGATTTTAAAATACCCAGACTCGACTCTTACTATTTCTTAGGTGGTTCTTCTTGCAAATTATAGGCCTCCTGTCGCGTCGTCTCATTCCCTAGAGCCTTTTTACCGGTTTTCGATGTCTCCTTGTGTGTCCTACCCTCCTCCATATTCAATGGTCCTCCTCTCCCGTCTTGGAGGGCCTCTTGCATTCTGGGGCCCCTTTAACATGGCATGGGGCTTCCTCTCATCTTCGAGGGGAATTTTCTGCCAAATTAGGGGCCTCTTGCCACGCCTCGTGTGCCTCCTCCTTTATCCTGGTAAAGCCTTACCCGTCTTGAGGGATCTTCAATTTTGGAAACCTCACCTCCTTCCATACCTGCTATCACTCCCATCTTAAGGGCCTCCTCTCATTTCCTGGGAACTCTTTCCGGTCTTCGGGACCTCATTTGGTCCTAGAGACCTACTCTTTCCCGAGTCCGGCAGGTGCCTCATTTCTCTTCTAGAGGCCTTCTTTTTCAAATTAGGGGCCTCCTCTCACGTCTTGGGGAGCCTCCTGCTCTGCGTTCTCCTGCTCTGTGCTCTGGATTCGATCTTTACCCATCTTAGGGGTGGTCTCTTATCTCCTGGTGGACTCCTCTTCTCTCCCAGGCGCCGTCTCTGCTAAATTACTGGCAACCTTTCCTATCTTAGTGGCCTTGTTATTTCCCGGGGACCTTCTTAGCCGTCTTCGAGCCTTCTTTTCCGCTTGGGAGCCATCTCTCTTATCCAATGGCCTTTCTCTCCTATTTTAGGGGCCTCCTCGTTCATCATGGGGTCTCGTTTCCCATCTTGTGTCGTTCTCTTCCGAATTAGGTGCCTCCTGCCACGTCTCTGGATCATCCTTTTCTATCTCGGTGGAACCTCACCCGTTTGGGGCCTTCTTTTGCGTCTCCGAAACCTCATCTCATATCTTCCTTCCTTTTCCGTCTTAGGGCCTCCTCTCAGATTCTGGGGCCTCCCTTCCGGTGTTGGAGCCTCTTTTGCAATCCTGGTTTCCTCCGTGCCATTTTTGACACTCTCTTGATTTCTGGGGACTCCTACCCTCTCCTAGGTGACTCCTTTTTTCAAATTAAGGGCCCCCTCTCACGTCATGGGGGCCTCCTCATCTGTGTCTGGAGCCTCATTATCCTCTTAGCAGGGTGCTTTTGCGTCCTAGTCCTAGATCTTCTCTTCCAGGTTCCTCCTCTTCCAAAATATGGGCCTCATCTGGCTGGTCTCGGTGGCCTTCTCTCATTCCTGCGGAAACCTTCCTACCCGTCTTGGGGGCCCCTATTGCGTCCGGAGAAGTCTCCCCTATCAGGTCTTAATTTTATATTGCAGGGGCATCTTCCGTCTTGGGGGGCCTCGTTTTCCAACTTAAGAATATCCTGCCACCCATCGGAAGCCTTTTCGTCTAACCTGGGTGGCTTCTTGCCCGTCTCGGTGGCATCCTTTCCGTCCTGAGGGCCTCCTTTTCGTGCTGGGGTCTCCTTTTCGTCCTGGGGCCTCCTTTTCGTCCTGGGAGCTACCTTCCTATCTCTGTTCTCTGTTCTACGTCTAGTCCTACGTCCTTGGGTGCATCCTTTTCGTTCTAGGGGCCTCCTTTTCGTCCTGGGGCCTCCTTTTAGTCCTGGGGGCCTCCTCCGAATCTCTGTTCTACGTCTTGGGGCATCCTTGCGTTATGGGGCATCCTTTTCGTCCTGGGGGCCTCCTTTTCGTCCTGGGGGCCTCCTTTTCGTCCTGGGGGCCTCCTTTTCGTCCTGGGGGCCACCTCACAATCTCTGTTCTACGTCTTAGGGGACTCCTTTTCGTCCTGGTGACCTCCTTTTCGTCCTGGGGGCCTCCTTTTCGTCCTGGGGGCCACCTCACAATATCTGTTCTACGTCTTAGGGGCCTCCTTTTCGTCCTGGGGGCCTCCTTTTCGTCCTGGTGGCCTCCTTTTCGTCCTGGTGACCTCCTTTTCGTCCTGGGGGCCTCCTTTTCGTCCTGGGGGCCTCCTTTTCTTCCTGGGGACCTCATCCCAATCTCTGTTCTACGTCTTTGGGGCATCATTTTCGTCCTTTGGTGCATCCTTTTCGTCCTGGGGTTGGTTGGTTGATTGTTGGAGTGTAAGGGCACATGGACTGCGTCTTTCGTCCTGGGGGCCTCCTTTTTGTCCTGGAAGCCTCCTTTTCGTCCTGGGGCCTCCTTTTCGTCCTGGGGGCCTCCTTTTCGTCCTGGGGGCCTCCTTTCGTCCTGGGGGCCTCCTCCCAATCTCTGTTCTACGGCTTGGTGCCTTCTTTTTCGTCCTGGGGCCTCCTTTTCGTCCTGGCGCCTCCTTTTCGTCCCGGGGGCCTCCTTTTCGTCCTGGGGGCCTCCTCCCAATCTCTGTTCTACGTCTTGGGGGCTTCCTTTGCGTTATGGGGCATCCTTTTCGTCCTGGGGGGTCTCGTTTTCGTCCTGGGGGCCACCTCACAATCTCTGTTCTACGTCTTAGGGGCATCCTTTTCGTCCTGGTGGCCTCCTTTTCGTCCTCGGGGCCTCCTTTTCGTCCTGGGGGCCTCCTTTTCTTCCTGGGGACCTCATCACAATCTCTGTTCTACGTCTTTGGGGCATCCTTTTCGTCCATGGGGTTGGTTGGTTGATTGTTGGAGTGTAGGGGCGCATGGATTGTATCTTTCGTCCTGGGGGCCTCCTTTTCGTCCTGGGAGCTTTCTTTTCGTCCTGGGGGCCTCCTTTTCGTCTTGGGGGCTACCTTCCTATCTATGTTCTCTGTTCTACGTCTAGTCCTACGTCCTTTTCGTTCTAGGGGCCTCCTTTTCGTCCTGGGGCCTCCTTTTAGTCCTGGGGGCCTCCTCCCATCTATGTTCTACGTCTTGGGGCATCCTTGCGTTATGGGGCTTCCTTTTCGTCCTGGGGGCCTCCTTTTCGTCCTGGGGGCCACCTCACAATCTCTGTTCTACGTCTTAGGGGCCTCCCTTTTCGTCCTGAAGGCCTCCTTTTCGTCCTGGGGCATCCTTTTCGACCTGGGGCCTCCTTTTAGTCCTGGGGTCCTCCTCCCAATCTCTGTTCTACGTCTTGGGGCATCCTTGCGCTATGTGGCATCCTTTTCGTCCTGGGGGCCTCCTTTTCGTCCTGGGGGGCCACCTCACAATCTCTGTTCTACGTCTTCGGGGCCTCCTTTTCGTCCTGGGGCCTCCTTTTCGTCCTGGGGACCTCCTTTTCGTCCTGGGGGCCTCCTTTTCGTCCTGGGGGCTTCCTTTTCGTCCTGGGGGCCTCCTTTTCGTCCTGGGGGCCTCCTTTTCGTCCTGGGGACCTCATCCCAATCTCTGTTCTACGTCTTTGGGGCATCCTTTTCGTCCTTGGGTGCATCCTTTTCGTCCTGGGGTTGGTTGGTTGATTGTTGGAGTGTAGGGGTGCATGGACTGCGTCTTTCGTCCTGGGGGCCTCCTTTTCGTCCCGGGAGCCTCCTTTTCGTCCTGGGGGGCCTCCTTTTCGTCCTGGGGGCCTCCTCCCAATCTCTGTTCTACGTCTTGGTGCCTTCCTTTTCGTCCTGGGGCCTCCTTTTCGTCCTGGTGGCCTCCTTTTCGTCCTGGGGGCCTCCTTTTTTGTCCTGGGGGCCACCTCACAATATCTGTTCTACGTCTTAGGGGCCTCCTTTTCGTCCTGGGGACTTCATCCCAATCTCTGTTCTACGTCTTTGGGGCATCCTTTTCGTCCTTTGGTGCATCCTTTTCGTCCTGGGGTTGGTTGGTTGATTGTTGGAGTGTAGGGGCGCATGGACTGCGTCTTTCGTCCTGGGGGCCTCGTTTTCGTCCTGGGAGCTTCCTTTTCGTCCTGGGGGGCATCGTTTTCGTCCTGGGAGCTTCCTTTTCGTCCTGGGGGCCTCCTTTTCGTTCTGGGGGCCTCCTTTTTCATCCCGGGGGCTCCTTTTCGTCCTGGGGGCCTCCTCCCAATCTCTGTTCTACGTCTTGGGGCCTCCCCTTTCGTCCTTGGGTGCATCCTTTTCGTCCTGGGGGTCTCCTTTTCGTCCTGGGGGCCTCCTCCCAATCTCTGTTCTACGTCTTGGGGCCTCCCTTTCGTCCTTGGGTGCATCCTTTTCGTCCTGGGGGTCTCCTTTTCGTCCTGGGGGCCTCCTCCCAATCTCTGTTCTACGTCTTTGGTGCCTCCTTTTCGTCCTGGGGCCTCCTTTTCGTCCTGGGGGCATCCTTCCAATCTCTGTTCTACGTCTTGGGGCCTCCTTTTCGGCCTTGGGTGCATCCTTTTCGTCATGGGATCTCCTTTTCGTCCTGGGGGGCCTCCTTTTCGTCCTGGGGGCCTCCTCCCAATCTCTGTTCTACGTCTTGGGGCCTCTTTTTCGTCCTGGGGGCCTCTTTTTCGTCCCGGGGGCCTCCTTTTCGTCCTGGGGGCCTCCTCCCAATCTCTATTCTACGTCTTGAGGCCTCCTTTTTCGTCATGGGAGCCTCCTCCCAATCTCTATTCTACGTCTTGGGGCCTCTTTTTCGTCTTGAGGCCTCCTTTTCGTCATGGTGCCTCCTTTTCGTCCTGGGGGCCTCCTCCCAATCTCTGTTCTACGTCTCTTATAGAGACCTGATTATATTTCCTGGTGGCCTCGTCAGTTTTGAGGCCTCATTGACAGCATGATATTCTGTCCCGTCGGCCTCCTTGCTCACCTTTTTTGCTGTGCATTTGCGGATAGGGGCCTCCTTAAACTTCAGGGGGGGCGGCGCCCCCCTGTTTCACGGCAGGGGGCGACTGCCCCCTGCCCCCCCGGTGGCGACGCCCTTGCCTACCCCCATATTTCCACCGTACGACTTGGAAGGGGCCTCGCACCGACCGCTCCCTCACTTAGAGGCCTTTCTGAATGGGATACAAGTGGCGCGAGTGCCCCACACATAGCTCCTATATCTCGTTCACCAAGGCTGTCAGAATCGCCTCATGTGCCGCCAGCCCCCAGTTTCCTTAAGATATTTTCCCACCAACTGTGCGGCTGAAGAACGAAGTTGTTTGGCAATAGTAGATGATGGTAAGAAAATACCGACGATGTAAATGCATATATACATAAGCATATATATATATATATATATATATATATATATATATATATATATATATATAGATGCGCGTGTGTATGTTTGTGTGCATTGCACTTGTCACCTGCATGGAGCATTAGTTGCGAGATGCAGTGACCATGACTCAGTGGCGCAACCAGGATTTCAGTTCGGGGGTGCCAGGGTTGGAGAGCGGGCCCCCTCGCAAGCGGGCCCCCCTCATGTTTTAAAAAAGTCTGCGGAAAACATGCACTTACTTTTGAGCGGGCCCCTATGTTTGTAAAACTTCGCAGAAATAAAAGCACTTTTCCTTTATCAGGGGCCCTGGTTTGAGGCGGGCCCTGGTTAAAACGGGCCCCCAGATTTTCAGTTGGTTCAAAGGGCCCCTGATTCGAGCCACAGATCCGCTTCGCGGGCCCCTGGCTCGGAGCGGGCCCCAAAAAAATTAGGTGGGGGCCATGGCCCCTTGCCCCCCTGGTTGCGCTACTGCCATGACTGCTTACATTGGGAAACTGATGAAAATTTAGCTAAAGGATGAAGTATTATATTCACATAAAATGTAAATTTCCAGGCCACATGGTGGATTATTCTGCCCCACTGCCACGATCACCCCGGCGCAGCACTTTGATAGTTTCTGGTGGTGGTTACTTTTCAGCACGTCGAAGCCCTAGTCGATGACGCGCAGGAAATTGGCTTCCAATACATGATGGGTGTATCGCTCGAGGGTGCGGGCGCTAGACGAGCTGAACAGCTATACATTTTTGATGATGGTATGGGGGCTAAAAAAATTATTCGCCGGGGCGAATTCATTTTTAGCTTCCATTACCTGACGTCGGGGAAGACGTCGCCGTTTCCCAAAACATTAACCAATCTCCCTATCTCCATATCATAACGATCTCCCCACTTGCTATGTTCGAAAGAAGCAGTGTTCGCTGAAGCTTAGGTTACTCACAAGATCACCAAGTTTAGACATTTCGAAACCGTGATTCACTTTGTAGGTCCAAACTAAGGCCTGTCCAGTCAGGCTGGAAAATAGCGTCAGCTGCTGGGGCGTCGCTTAGCTACAGGGTCAAAGCAAGCTTCGAACAACAAGCAACAAGCTCCACATCCAGGATTACAAAGTATAATTCAAACCTTGGCCTTAACTAGTGACAGGGTATCGGTCCTTTGATTTTTCCCCACCAAACTTGGCCATAGCCTCATCCTTTGGAAAGCAATGCAGATTAAAAGGTGTGCTGAACATTCCACTTATCATATGTCTGTCTTGCAGCCAGGGGCAGCACAGTATGACAGTTTTCTGAAGGAAAGATATGTACCATACAATTAGGAATCACATCACCTCTCTAGCCCATAGGTTTATTAATTGGTACTGGTGTATTAATAGGCTTCATAACAATACATCTGTTTTAACTTAGGCTTTGCCAGATTATGTTGTCAATAGCATGCATTGTACCTTCATGTAACATTTTATATCAAAATATTTTGAACTTGTCCTCCCCTGTTGTAATCTATGCTTCATATCAAGCTTAGTCAACCTAGACACTTAAATTAAAATGTGCAACTGACTAACATGGAAGATTGCCAGTGAAACCCACTATGTTATTACATAAGTCTTAAAGCCCATGAGTGGTCAGTCTGTAATATGTGGCATCAGGTTCAATGAGGTGCATCAGCTAGGAGAAAATACACACCAATATGTACCATGTGGGCAAAACACATCTGGTAGTTTGCATGGGGCATCCAGGGCAGGGACACAGGGGGTTTTGCCATTCATGGTTATGTCACATTCTTTAGGAAGCTCAAGTGCACTGATTGATGTTTTCAGCCAAAACGCCTCCCTGATGGAAAAGGCACCCCTCCAGAAGGCTCAAGTGCATCCACCTTGCATTTTTCATCAGAAGGCACCCATCCAAGGACACACTTTGAAATGTTACTCAATGGGCCTACTGAAATTTACCCAAGATTTGTTTACCATTATTGTGCTTTACGGTATTCACAAGACTGGTTTTACACACATTTTATGTCAATGAAGCAAACAAAGGGGTTACATTTGGTTAGGTTTTTTTTTTCATTTTTATTTTTCTTCTCTTTTTTGGAATTAAAAAAGAACCTTCTTCAAAAACAGGTTAGGTAAAGTTTAGTTAGGCTAGGTTAGAATAGGCTAGGTTACATTAGGTTAGATTAAATGTTCTGTTGAATATTTTAAAGAAAAAATTATTTACAAAAATTCTTATTGCAATATTCTTCTTGCATGGGAGCAAGAATGTGCTATGTATGTGCTATCTTGCACTATGGAATGTGAAACTAAGATAGATTTTCTGAAACGTTACTTTTATGCTGCTACCAAACTCCAAGTCAGTTATTTGGGCTTTAGGGCACTTCAACCAGAATTGATCATTTGCCCAAACTCCAAGTCTTTTTTGGTGTAATTTTGTCTGCTAACTGAAAAGCATGCATTTGCAGAGGAAATTAGTGGTCACATCAAGTTAAGCATGTTTGCAAACATTATATTGGAAAAAGAACTTCCAAGAATTAAGAAATTGCTTTAAAGCACAAATTTGTCAATTTTCCATGGTAGTTGCTAATTGTTTCTTTCCAGACTGCTGTGTCCCACATTTGCATCACCAACATTATTTGCCACAAACACTTGTACCTTGATATGTTGCACCAGTCACACTGGTGACAGCCTGCCCTGCAGACAAGATTGCATTGCAGGTGCCATACACTGCAGTCTGGGTGATTGGGGACTGGAGTATCACAGTCAAAGATAGCGTGGAAAATGTCATTCCATGATATACTTGCAAGTCAATGGCTGAAGGGTCAATACAAAATTCCAGTGGCATTTGCATCACATAGGCAACACCATCCCCATGAAGTTTTCAACCCATACCTTATGCAATATACCAGGCTAACCATCATTTCAATTAATTACATATTCAAGGTCAAAGATTGAGTGAACACTAGCATTGAAAAACATTTTCCATATATACTTCCTTCTGATACTTCTGACATCTACTTTTTTACTCAGTTTGATATTTAATGCAGAGGACAATAGGTCAAAACTTTAGGAAATATGAATGCCTTGATTGGACATGCAATTCAATATAACGTAGTAGCCACCACAGACTATCTCCCAATTTGTCATCAGCAATCTGCACCAGGTATACAAGGTAATTACTGCCCTTATACCAAATTCTATTTTTCAAGGAGGGAGACAGGAAATTGGCAACTTCAAACACTTAATTACTGTATTACTGTTATTGCCGATTGGGTGATATTGTCTAGCCTCAATCAAACGCCTCAATGAAAATATTCCCAGACTATACCTAGCTGCGCCAGCATACAAAATATAAATACAGGGTGGTCCTCAGTTTTGTCCAGAAAAAATATAACGTAAAAAACTATGCAGGAAATGACTAGTTTCGACCAATTTCTGCCATATCAGAGGAAAAAGCTGTGACGTCACCAAGGCTTGAAGGCGAACTTTGGTGTACCGTGTAAAGTAAAGGTATCTTGGTATCATCCAAGTTGTATCATTCATGATCCCCTACAGTGGCCATACGAAAAAAAAAAACGTACCAATGTCGTCACGAGTTACAACCCATTTATTGGGTGAGACAAATGCTGTCAGCTGTTACGCGTGTAGACTAGCGTTTACAGCACCAATCCGAGCAGTTTCAAACCAATCAGAGCTTATCATGCTTCACTGGAATCCTCCCAGGCCTCGAAATTCGCTTCCCAAGGGTTTGAGGGGGAGTATGCGTCATGTTGTCTGGGTCACATGGAGGTCAACCGTGGGCCATGAAATGTGATCAGCCGGACGTAGACTGGTACGTGTCGAATGCTGTACCTTTCATTGTGATTGGAACATTTAAAGGTCAAAAATGCATTCAGGGATTTTTTATTGGTTTTTACCCTTCTTCACGTGGAGATCAATCCTGGGTCATGAAAGTTGTTTAACCGGATGAAGATTGGTACGATGAGTCGAATGGTGTACCTTTTATTGGGAATGGAGCACATTTAAGTGTCGGAAAAAGCTTTCGGTTACTTTTGTACTAAAAACTGTTTTTCTTCCATGTTGTGAAGATAGAGCTCCGAATTTCTACGCGTAGGTAGAGCTTTCCTGTGGAAAGCTTTCATGGAGTTTTCCTGTGGAAATTCCAGTGGTATACGTTTTATGAGACAGGATGCCATTGTTCGGCTGTGATATATGTTTCAGTGAAAATCGGCTAACTTTCAGTACTTTAGTATCTGCCGAGCTTTTTACATCCCGAGATCTTGTTCCCAAGGAACATTCCTCTACCATGTTAGAAAGACTGCCAAAATTTCAACTCAGGAGTTTTTGAGGTACATAATTTGTCACATAATTAGTATGGCAGATAGATCCCGGTGCGATCTTCCGTTCCTCGCTGATTTTATTTGGGTCCTAGACAGGGATTTATTGGCACCTAGTGCGATATTGGGAGATTCGGCACGATATGTGGGGCCCAGTTGTAATTTATCCGGCCCAGGTGCGATTTGTCGGTAAATTTGTGCTTTAAGATGTTTTGAGAATTTTGGATTTTTTCAAAGTACCATGTTTATGAACGTGATTCGGAAGACGCGACAACTCGTGTCTACGCCCGTGCTTAGCTTTCGGTTGATGACAGTGAACTGCGACATCCATGTCGCACTGCTGTTCTCCGTGCCATAATTTATTCATCCTTGACCTGGCGTTTCTCAGACGTGATTAAGGGGATATTCAACACTTCATGCAGTTCATTCAATAGTTATTCATATCGAGAATGCTTAGTTTCCACCTTTGCGCCACATATACCGCGCACACTCATCATTGGACGCGAATGATGGAGTAAGCTCGATGCAACCGGGGCAGACGGCGCCGGTCGGGACGTGACGTACGGATGACATCACGACCTGCAGATTATGTTTCTGGTGCAAGATTTGCTAGAATAGAAAATATTAGTTGATGTTGGTTTATATCAGATTAAACTTGATTACGTTACCCATAAGTAAATATGAATGCAACATGATGGCACAGGTAAATGTATCCTTACCCTCACCTCACTCGATTATTCGCACTTTACTGGGCGAAATATCGCTCCGTATGCTGCTTCCGCTACTCGAGCACCTTGTCTCGCCCGCGTCGTACAGGTTTCCCATTCGAATCACAGTTCTGGCCCTGGCGAATTTGACCACAATATTTTGGGATACCAGGAAGTGTACGACTGATTACGTCAGCGGTCTCATTCACTACCCCTTCCCTCCGGCTCATACAGTTCGGCTCACCAGCGTCATGGACACATGACAGCATTTCCATTTCGCGAAAAGTGCACATGGAGCGAAAAAGTGCACATGGAGCGAAAAAGTGCACATGGAGCGAAAAAGTGCGCCGTGGAGCGAAAAAGTGCGCCGTGGAGCGACGCCGGATTTTCGCTCAAGCATGAGTCATCAAGCATGAGGCGTCATTAAGCTCGTCATGCAAAAAGTTCCGGGCCTGCTGAGAGCGCGACGTATAAACGTTCCGGGCCCGCTGAGAGCGCGACGTGTAAACGTTCCGGGCCCGCTGAGAGCGCGACGTGTAAACGTTCCGGGCCCGCTGAGAGCGCGACGTGTAAACGTTCCGGGCCCGCTGAGAGCGCGACGTGTAAACGTTCCGGGCCCGCTGAGAGCGCGACGTGTAAACGTTGTGGTGCAAGTGTATGTGTTATTAACCCAAGTACCATTGTTAGTTAGTTAGTTATTTGGGCTTTAGGGCGCGTCGACAACTATGGTCATATTGCGCCCAGAAGTACCATTGTGACAAAGTAGAATTGTAGAGCGCTGTTTCGGATCATATCGCGCGATACATTGTGCATCAGGGTGAGTTAGTTTAGAGGCGTGCTGAATCATATAGGTCGTTTGCTCCGTCTTTGAAGAGAGTGGGTTTTGCAAACATGTTTAAAGCAAGTGTACGTTTACGCTAAGGGAGTCTTACGTTATAGTGTATGCGACGTTAAGGAGCTGAAGGTGGATGCTGGGTGGATACATCTCCCGGATGTTTAGCTTTTTTTTGTAGTTTACTTTACTCCTCAGCACGATAATTTGTATTTGATGTGGGGAAGGGCTGGCGAGGAAGTTGGTTTTGCCAGTGTTCCGGCATTAGCATACACTTGTCGAAGATTGCTGAGGGATCTTTACTTTGCGGTAAACCGGTAAGGAGGTAATTGTCCACACCGCTTATCACGCCGACTGCCATGTGTTAGTTGTTAGCAGTGGGTTAGTAGCAGCATGTTTTCATGCAGGGTTGTGCGTGAGGTTGGTACGGATTTTTGCAATTCGGCTCATCTACGTCTGTTGTACCTCTGGGTAGCAGTTTTACGTTATGAATTGCAAGGCAAATCGACTCACCTACGTCCGATGGCACCTCTGGGTAATCGTTTACTTTTAACGTTGTTTTACGTTTAGCGTTGTTTTACGTTGTTTTACGTTTTACGTTGTTTTACGTTTTACGTTATTTTACGTTTTATGTTGTTTTACGTCTCACGTTGTTCTACGGTTTACGTTGCTTTACGTTTTACGTTGTTTTACGTTTTACGTTGTTTTACGTTGTTTTATGTTTTACATTATAATTGTGGACGGATAAAAGTAAAATTAATCTTCACTCTCCAGGAAATTGTTCCAGTAAAAAAAAATGTTAAGCTATGCTGCGATGTTTCGACCGACAACTCGACAAAAGCCACTTAGCACCTCCACTGCTAGAAAACAAAATGAGGAAAAACACGCACCTACAAACACCAAATAAGCAGAAAAAAAAACAGAAAAACTCAACCTGCACATGCGTGGGTGACATATGGACGGCAGGTGGAAGCCGTCGCGACACGGACGCGTCCACCTAGCGGCAAAGGGTATGCGGTTGTGACATCAAGGTTATCAAAGTGACACCTTTTACACACACACACACACACACACACGTGTTTACCGTGACAAGCGAGGACTATGGCCTGGCAGTCACTAACGAGGACACCCTTTTGTTTCCACTGGAGAAGCATCGATTTCTTATCTGTGATAGAGCAAGATCTGCCGAGTAAGATGGAGGGTCGATTTGGGAAGAAACAACCAATCGTTGGCCTCCAGTGTGAATTGCAATACCGAGGACATCGAGAGGACCTTGGACAGTGTTTGTATCGTCTCATGTTCACCATACATGTTTATCGTGAATGCCGAGGACCGTCGCCTGACGGTCAGTAACGAGAACTCCCTTTGACATCCGAGAGCAGTGTGTATGTCTTATGTCATAATTGGTGCGTCTGTGCGGTCTTTTGTGTCTGTGATAATCGCCTGTGTGGCGTCTTAATATGCTAGTCCCACTGATGGGGGCTTCTTTAGCATAGGACCGCTGCCCCCCAAAAATCATGTGGTCGGACAAATGATTGTGAGACAAAGTATCCGACGGAAAAGTGATTGCATTCAGGTCGCTTTTGGGCGAAAATTGTCCAAGTCCTATCCCCAATTGTGGAATTTGAGGGTCATTTCCCACGCAGCTGCCGTAATATTTATACCACTGGAGAAGAAAAGTTAGGACCTACAATATCGTGAATAGTATCGCTAAGACCATAACTGTACTTTTTAACTGAACATCGCCTGAAAAATATCGAAGTACTAGTCTACATGTCCCTCTTCTCAGACCAGTCCATGCTCGCTTCTGTCATTTTCCGAGAGAGCTGCATTCACAATGGCTTAGCCAGATTTCAGCTCTGGGAATTCCGCGAGTCGCAGGGGCTATGGGTCCGGTGAAAGTTAAATGTCAACCACCTGTTTCAAAACATAGAAGTGGTTTTGCCCGATAAGGATTTGATTTGAATTCGTAGCGAACTTGCCGTTTTATAATTTAGTCGTGCAATGTAGCACCATTGTTAGCTTTTATCATAGACGTTGCCACCGCTGTGGTATTTGGGATCCGGGATCCACCTGATATTATTTGGCATGTGGTCGGATCAACTTCGGGAAAATGCGGTATTTGATAACAGCGGTGAAATCCTGTCGCCAACTCTTCGGTGGGTCCAGTTCACTGGAGGATACAGCTGACCAATTAACAGGGGCCAATTCGCTACATTTTCACTGCAACCTTCACCCCAAATCATGGATGGAGAAATTAGAAGAAATAAATATTGGTGGGCCGAATGCATGGAGACAATGTGTGTTGCCAATTTGGTTGATAGGGCCCTCCTCACATGGTTCCATGTTGAAAGAACAAAGTGTTGATGGGGCGGAGGTAAAGGTGGTCGGACTGAGACAACACCAAAAATGTACACCAAAAACTCAACACATGCATATGGCTTCATTTCTCCTCGGATGTATGACACTTCACTTTAAACTTGGAAATGGAAGACATGAAACACTACAGAAATAATTGAACATGATTAATACTTGACGACAGTAGCAATAATTGAACATGAACAACTTTAGACCCCGTCCTTTGTGCACTAGGGTGTGCCTCTAACAATCAAGCAAAACAAATCCTTCGCGATGCATCTTGCTTCAATTACCCTTGACAACGGAAGAATGCATGCACAATTGCACGTCGATCCGACAAAATTTAGAGGTGGCGACAATAGCAGTCTTTTTGCTATCGTAGCTTACGGGTTTTAAACACGAGGTTCATGGTCCCGTAGCAGCTTTTTACAACAAGAGAGCTGAGCGAACGACATTAGCACATTATGTACATCGAAGTATCGTCGGTTTTTGGTGAACCTGTGAATGTTGTATCACTTCAATTGCTAAGTTATTCGCTGGGCTTTAGACCCTCGCTCTAGGTAGTGACAACATACACTGTACATGGCAAAAAGTGTGCATAGCGGTCATGGATAAAGTCGGACAGCTTTCCCCATGGCGTGCTTTTTGTTGGGCACAATGGCTATCGGCAGCCGGTTTAGCCCGGGGGAAACCTCACTTCATGTGCCGACTTTGGGAGCATGTTTTGTGAACATACTCACGACATCGCGCCGGGTTGCAAGTATAAAGCGAATAACTTAGCAATCGTAACTCGTACAACTTTTGTAGGCATACAGAAAAAGACGAAACTTGAGCGTACATAATGTGTTGAGGTCATTTATCTAGCTATCTTATTTAGATCGTTGCAGTGGGCTACGATCCTTAGATATACACCTCGTAAGTTGGTGTGACAAAAAGCGACATTTGTAACGACCTCTGAATTTTGTCGGATCGACCTGTACTGGTGTGCGAAAACTTTTCCCGCTAATGATGATCGAAACAAGATGTAGCCCGAGCGATTAAATTTTCGGTTGTTTATTTGTTTCGGTTGTTGTTGTTTTTTTTCTTCTATTCTCGTTTGTTTTTCAGGCCTTCCAATAGGACACCTACTTGTGCACGTACACATTGAGATTTTCCGTAGACACGCCGGCTTCGGCGCATTTCACGTGGTTTCTTCGTATAATTTCAAATGGAATCAGAGGAATCTCTCGATGTTTTTATACCATTTATAGCAGATGTACCATTGCCACGCGAAGTCTGTAAAAAAGCGCAGCACCTGACTGCCATCAGGAATTTCGTGTTTAAACAAATGAAGAAGCTCAGCTGACTGTTTATTTTTTGTTCAAAGTCGCATGCGAAACGCACAGAAAATGTAAACTTCTGGTTTGAACTGGATTTCTATGGATAATATTGCATTATCCATAGCTTGGTATGATGATATAAGAAAACACCATGTTTATCAATGTCTGTGAGTCTCAAGAATGTCAGCTTACAAAGCTCAACGTGTTTATCAGCAACATTATGGGGTTTAGAATTAAGAGGAAGCAAAATGTTGGCGCCAATATGCCCACTGCAAAATCGTCATATTCTCAAAGTTTATTGGAGAGATCGGGATGACGCTGCCCGCCTTCACGGGGTTACTCCGCACCAGAGGCGCGAAATAGAGGGAAGGACACTTGGGCATGTACCCCCATCCATGGAAGTGTGGCGACTCTCCGACCGGGAAAAAGCACCCACGATAGGATGCAATGCACCATGTCCCCCACCCGCTTAGCATATTTTGTAAAGCAAAAGGTGTCTCTATCAGAGGAATAGGTACCGTCTTTAGACGAAAAGAGCCTCCTGAGAGGAATAGATGCCCTTTTGGTATGTACCGGTGCACCCATTCAACCTCCCCAGCTCAACAGTCAGTCTAAGGTGCCCCCCCCCCCCCATGAACTTTGACAGTTGTTCTTATCCGAGGAAGTGTCGCACCTCCGAACGATTCCAAACGCCCCTAATTACACACAGTTGTGCGCTTTGATGAAAGAACAGCATGGTCTGAGCTTGGCGTTGATATGTTGTAACTACTCCGAATGATTGCTCTTTGAAGGTTTGGGAACATTTCTCTATTTGGCTCGTCTTGAGTCGATCACGCCCTGAAATTTGTTCAAAATATGCAAAACAGATGTATATGAAGGTACTACAGTTTCGTATCTCTGTGTCTACTCATTCGGCAACTATCCCGGAAAAACCTGAGGACGTGGGGCGGGGCTCCGAGAGAGCCTCACCCCGGTCCGGAGAGAGTACTACATGAGCATAATATCATAATTCCACTGCAAGCACAAGCAAAAGATAAACCTAATGGTTTTCTACGCTTCCTAGAAAAACTGATTCGTACGATCTACGAATTGTATGACCTCTTCCGTGCTTCACGCTGTTAAATATGCCACATTTTGCCTAAAAGGACTCGTAATTCGGAGATAATCGTCGTCATCCTGGTATCAAATGAACCTCTGGGAAAATAATATGACTTTAAATGGGTAAAGGGAACTTCACCAAATGCATGGGCGATATTATCCCTTTGGCGGGCGTACCCCCTAGATCATTATGTCTTACAAAAACTGATATGGCATACTATATTTTCTCTCAAATATTTCATTTTTTGTTGGAAAACAAGCCCCAAACGTACAAGGTACTAATCAAGGCATCAACAGCTAGAATACCTCGTGTATTGTTCTGGAAAAAAACGAACACCTTAACTGTTCGAACCAAACCTGGCTTCTCCTATTTCTCCAAGTCATTGCGTTCGCAGTGTTTAATAACATCCGGTAGAGTTCGCAAGCTAGAGTCAATAAATCTTCCTCTAACTGAGCCCGTATAATCTCCAAGGCATACACGTGCTTTCCACGACACTCCTCATTATATTTGACAAGACCTTAGCCACTATTTTAGAAACTATATAGTAAGCAAATCGATCTATTCTTAATACTCTTTCAATCACCCTGCTTACTACTATCAATGTTACCACTCCACGACGATGCGCTATGAAAACACTCCTATTCCTTTTGCTTCATTTGTGTAATCTACGATCATGTTCCCCAGGCCCGACCAGCAAAAAAATTGGAAAATTCCTTCGAAAATCAAGAAGCGAAGTAGCTTTGCTATTCATCGTACCATTAAGCACATGTAGGCAGTCTTCACTTGTAGTATTGTAGTACGACCATTGCAGGAGTTCTGTCCATTTTGGGTAATTTTGGGAAATCTATAGAAATCAGATTGTCGTTGATTCGCCGATAGCTATTATCTGTATGACATGTATACTCATATAGTTCATTAAACGATGCGTTCCAATATTCAAGAACGTCCCCGTTGTCGGAAATTAGTTGCGCGCCGTCTGTTTCCAAAACATTGATGTGTCCTTTGCATTTTATTGGGGGCACATACAGAAGAAGTATTTGGCAGGTATCCAACCCTGCTTTACCCTTTCTCAATCTGGACCATTATTAGCAGGTCAACCTTTTTTGTTCCTGGAATGCATTTGCTCGATCATGAACAGTTCCGTGTCTGCTTTAAAATCCATCGGTAGAACTGAAGACAAAAGCAAACAGTCCCATATTGTTTTAGTCATTTAATATATATTTGTTTTCCTCTGCCTGACCTTTTCTTTACTGCTTCTGATGCCACTCGCTCGAATGGCACTCGTGATCACTTCTAGCTTCAAATCTAAACCGTAAACATTGTCCCGTATATGCTGTCGTTAGCATTATTCACTTTTAATCTCTGCACGCACACTGCAAATGAAAAGTCATCTTTGAGAAGGGTATTGTTTTGTCACCACAATCCAGGTCCCTTCGCATATGTATACAGTATAATTCCAAAATTGACTTGGCTGTGATCGCTACACTATAACTTGGGTGGAGATTTACTTTCACAACTATTGCACTTAGACGCTGAAGCATCTGATTACCGACCAAATTCGACTATCAAAAAGGTGCATCACATTTTAAGTGAACTGATATTCGTGGACATTTGGCGTGAAAAAAAACATCCCAGAACTGCTAGGTATGCCTGACGGTGACGTAGCTCTTTTCAATTAATTCAACAATCAAGAATTGCTTAAGTGTTCAGCAATAGTTTTTTGTTGCATCACACATTACAGCATTTTGAAAGCCAGGTATTTGTGTTCTCTTTCCTGCTTAAAGGAACATTTGTTCAATCTAATCTGAAGTTTAATTATTTTTAGGTTAGGCTGACAAAATAGCCAGCCGACATTAAACGTAGTGTATTTCGATGGGAAAAGTTTAGATCCGAGATTATACCGACATCAGAGCATGCTAGCCGAAGCCATGCGTAGACTGACACGACTAATTACAAGATTCGTGATCGGGTACCGGCACCACTGTGTAATCAACCTTTTCCGTGGATTTTTTTTCGGATGTGATCTTTTATTTGTTACGTGTAAAGAAAATATACGACCTTCAATATACCAGGAGGTGCTGAGTTGATATCAAAAGTAACGATAAGGGTTATATTTCATTACTCAACGTTTCGGCCAGGGGCCATCGTCAGGAGTGATGAAAAAAAAAACTCCAGCAAAAAAAAGAATGTTTAAAGGCACGCGGGAAAAAGCGTACAAAAAGACACATTGAACGCAGAAAAGCCTCCTCAGTGGTGCAGACACTCACAGAAACTCCAAACAAGAAACAAACTATGTCAAGAAGGAATCCTCTGAGGAAGCACGAGCCATGTGTACATATACATATCGATACATACACTCACGCACATATATATACATACATCCAATATAACGCGTAATACATACGATATATAATTTATGTTCATGTATATTTTATGTGATATACCAAGACGTCATTTGCGTGTTTAGTTGCGGCCGTAGATTACGTATATGTAGAGATTCGAGGACCTTCAGATCAGCGTTGTCCCTGGCTGTTGCTAGAATTTCTACTTTGAACTTTGTGTTAGTGTCGCTGTGTTCCATGTTGGAATGTTTGTCGATCATGTGTTCGCCTAAAGGTGTGTATGCTCTCCGAAGTCTGGCATCTCCTAAGTGCTCATTGTACCTATCCCTGATGCTACGTTTGGTTTCACCGAGTAAAAAGAGTCGTCATCTCTTTTTACTCATAAGAGGAAAAGAGTCGTCATCTTCGCAAGGCTCCGCTCGCATGAAATAGTATCGGAGGAGACTCGTGCTGCTCTCCTCATTTGGGATGTTAGAACGCCCTTTTTAGTGGCCATCGGGTGGGCCGAATCATAGTGCAAGATGATGGGGGCTGCCATCGATTTAAAGTGCAGCTCGGGGGTGTAGCTTCCATCAGCCTGAACTACAAACAACGTTTCAAGGAAAGGAATTTCGAATCCTTACCTTGAATCCAAGGAAATCGGATACCCAGTACATCGTGTACACTCCGCCGCTCGTGCTGTTCATCCTCACAACAGTAGTAGGATAGGTGGGAAACGTCAGCATCAAGCGGGTAGGAATCCCAACTATGTTTACATGAGACTTCCTTTTGTTGATGACTAACTATGTCGACAGGTAGACGCAGCCATCCGTTCGTCTCATCTAAACCATGTTAGGGTAGCCCGGACTAGTGGACCTATGCTGAAATCTTACCTGGTACGCTCAGCCCTGGAAATGCCGCCATGCCCTGCTGGTAGGAGAACGTGCCACACCTGTATCAACGAGCTCAAATGTAGATGCACACGAAAACACGTAGTTTACAAAATAACGTGCAATCGCTCTCTTGGAACATTTTATGTCAGTAAAACCAAACGTAGCATTAGGGATAGGTACAATGAGCACTTAGGAGATGCCAGACTTCGGAGAGCATACACACCTTTAGGCGAACACATGATCGACAAACATTCTAACATTGAACACAGCGACACTAACACAAAGTTCAAAGTGGAAATTCTAGCAACAGCCAGGGACAACGCTGATCTGAAGGTCCTCGATTCTCTACATATACGTAATCTACGGCCGCAACTAAACACGCAAATGACGTCTTGGTATATTACACAAAATATACATAAAGATAAATAATATATAGTATGTATTACGCGTCATATTCGATGTATGTCTATATATGTGCGTGAGTGTATGTATCGATATGTATATGTACACATGGCTCGTGCTTCCTCAGAGGATTCCTTCTTGACATAGTTTGTTTCTTGTTTGGAGTTTCTGTGAATGTCTGCACCACTGAGGAGCTTTTCTGCATTCCACGTGTCTTTTTGCACGCTTTTTCCCGCGTGCCTTTTTCAATTTTTTAAGCTGGAGTGTTTTCATCACTCTTGACGATGGCCCCTGGCCGAAACGTTGAGTCATAAAATATAACCTCTATCGGTACTTTTGATATCAACTCAGCACCTCCTGGTATATTGAGGGTCGTATATTTTCTTTACACGTTATGTCTAAAACCCAGGAGCATCTAAGAGCCATTCTTCGTTGTATTAAACAGTGATCATTTATTCACTCCATATGACAGCAACCTAAATACATATTCGTTTTTCTTCTTCAAGCTGACATTATTGAAGCGCGTGGTTCTAGGCCGACCTACTTAAGGGAATATTTTCTATCGTGCAATTAACTCGTCACTCCAGGCCAGGCCAAGGTCTATCGAGTCAGGTTGGACAATAGCGTCAGCTGCTGGGTTGTCGTTTAGCTACATATATGACGCGTGTGACGATTGTGATCGATATCAGTTTTTAATCTGTGCGCGCACCAATTGAACCAATTACATTGCAGCATTTTTGTGACAATAGCCAAATAGCTTTTGCCAAAGCGCCCTCGAAAACCATCGATCAATCGGCGAGTTTGCTTGAGGAAAATTAACTGGTTGAAAATAATATGGGGCGCACGTGCTGCCACGGCAGCGAAGCTCCCGTGGGAATGATTTGATATGTGAATATAAATACATCTGTGTTGCATAGAGTTGCGTTTCACGAAGCTATTCTTTCTATTGTCACAACAATTACGCACTGTAATTGGTGAACTTGGCGCGCGAACACATAAAAGCTGATATCGATCATAATCACCACATGCGTCATATATGTGGCTAAACGACACCTCAGCAGCTGATTGCTATTACCCAGGGTTGGGCCAGGCTTACTCTGACATGAAGCAAGCTTGCTACAGGTATGGATAATATTTTGCTGAAACAATATGCATAACTACGTGTTGATTTGGTACACTTCTGCGCAAGCCAGGATACGGCAAAGGCGGCGGATTAATGCCTCCTTGGGGGGGCGGGGAGTGATGGGGTAGCGTCATTCAAAATCGCTCAGCACTTACCACACTTTTGGTTCGCTTAACTGTAACCCTCGTACGCTCAGGAGCGTATCACATTGCTACCCCATTGTTTGCGACCGCGAAAAAAAACGGCACGGCTTAGGGTGTGGTTTCTTAGTGTAACTAACGGGGTTATCTTTTTGCGATGCTCGTACTCTCGACTAGAGCTGCCACTTTCTGGCGCAGTGGCACGGCACGGCAACCCGTAAAATGGCACATGTGCCTTTTGCTGTGCTGTCAGAATTTTCCGTGCCACTACCGTGCCAGTGCGGGCTTATCCCATGCAGTACAATTAAAGCATACATCTAAAATCCTCTTAATGTTGAACACAAGTTTCCACGATTACCAGGCAAGAGGGCTTAAGTAAAGATGTATGGAACAACTTTGAAATGTAGAGACAGTGCTGCTGTCAGTGTGTGGAATGTTTTCCAGCTCAGGTATTGTTTGCTTTCGTCATCAATCATGATTCCCTCGTTCTTAAGATGACCCATTTTCTTTCCCCGTGCCTTTCGGTGACGCCGCTTGCTGTGCTATGTGTCGTGCCGTGCCAGAATCTGCTGTGCCCGTGCCGCGTCTTATACCAGTGTTTGGAAGAAAAGTGGGCAACTCTATTCTCGACAAGTATCGGATCACCCATCAGTGGCCATATCAGTGAGTGACTTGTAACCTAGAACACTATTGAGGGATATAATCTGTCCGTACCATCTTCAGGTTTTCAAAAAATATTCATTAGCAACAACACTACGTGAAAAATATTAAGGTCCAGGTTCCCCTTCGACCCGATGACATCACCTGAGGTTACTTTTTTGTCTTAGCTTTACCTTAATCATTTCTCTCCACTTCAACTTGCTGTATCTTATGTGGTTTGTGAGATATATTCAATGCACATCTAAGGACTGCACTGAGAAGAGGTCGTCACCTGATTTTGGCCGACCCTAACTTCGTTAAGTTAATAGACCGCCCCTCAATTTTTGGCATCATGCCCGTTCATCAATTGTCGGATGACATGATAAATTACCAAAGTGATGCCTTGGACTGGCTATGAGCGACGTCAGGAAACCTTGGAGGGATATAATTAATCCCTCCACTGCGAAGTCCAAACTAATCTAAAATATTCATTAGTAACCCGAAGTATGCAGATGGGGTATCAATCGCGACAGCCGATCACATGCAGCACGCTCGTCTTTCTTTTGCTTCGCTAGCAATCTCCGCTTGGAAATACTTTGAGAGGTAGCGCACATTTGTCCGATTGTTGGCTAAGGTGGCAAAATGCAATGCAATGTATTGTAATGCAGATATAACGTAACCTCGATAGGTAACCTTCCGTTTCCTTCCATGTCAGGCCAGTGACATGACACCTGACCCTTCACTTTATTCGGGACTACTCCGATGTGCCATAGCAATGGATGGACCGGACGCCTCTCCCCAAAGAACTCGAAATCTCCCCGTGTCATTGCGCGCCGACGACTGACACTGGAGGCGGGTAGTGACGAACACACCCTACAGCGGTTGTCTATGCCGTGATGTGTTCAGCCCTATTCATAAAGCACTAAATTAACCGAATCATCCGGTGAATTGACCGCTGAATGTCACGTTGTATTCAGAAGGCGAATCAGCACTTTAAGGCTAGTTTGCGGAAAAACATGAGCAATGTGTTCAGGCATTCTTCCCAGCCATGGTCATTCTGTATAAATTTGTGTACAACATTTTGACAGTGTCAGAGGAACTCCCGCTGTGTCCCCTTTCCTCCGGTTCCAGCATCCCTGACGACAATGCTGACATGTACTGGCCTGGCCAGGAACATTATAAGGTGCGTGACCCCAACAGCTGACAAAGAATCCTGATTGATACATTTGAACGTGCAACACGTATTCATCATGTTGGCCCAAGGAATGCTGGGGAAATCGTCACCACTGAGTTACGTTTCAGAAGTATATTTGTTAGTTTTTCGGGTAACTTCGCCTATGCTAGCAAAAGCCTACTGATATGCTCAGTAGTGATCACGCTGCATGAAATCGGAAGCTCCTTGTCAGCTACTGCAGCCCCACACCTGATGGTGCTCCCTGTCACATCAGTCAATATCAATTATGTGGTTAAAGTTGATGGAGCTGGATGAACAAATGCGGCTGCGCCTCCCACTTCATCAAAATTAAAGACAGATACTGTGGTGACCGTCACGTGTTGCCATAGGGCTATGATGGAGTTCAGTATTGAACTCATGCAGTGCGAGACTCCCAAAGTCCGAAAGCCCCGAAACCATCAGTCTATCTATCTCGGCCTAAAATCCGAAGAACTCAGAAGCTGAAAAAGATCATCCGAGGTCCAGCTAGGCCCGCCCCGTATTGTAACAGAGTTCATATAAAATTATACTTTTGGCTGTCCCGTAACTGTAATTGATATAATCCCGTAAGCTTACCGATTGTAAAAGTGTACCGTAAATGTAACGCCCCACGGACGCTTGCTGCCGGCCGTGTCGGGTCATAGTCCTTCTGGGTCATCAGCCGCTGTCAAGACATCCGCCGTATCGAGAGAAGGTTCTGGAGGCAAGCGATCGGACGGCTGATGTAATTTCTGACGAGGTTTCGTCAGCCCGGCCGCGCCCGGCCGTCGCGCCCGGCCGCGCCCCGGGCAGTCACGCTTAGACTCTCAAGGCGAGCGGGTGTGTGTTGAACGCTCCGGCGCGCGCTAACTTCCCATCTAAATTCGGCCCCTAAATTCATAGAAAGGGCAATATCACGGCTTTCCTTCAGAGAAGAAAGTTCTGTACCACGTCTGATTGTCTCGTGTGTACGCACGAGTGCTGCAGTGCAAATACAGGCAGCTAAAAGGACATTGGTGATTTCACAACCGGGGTTATCGAAACGCGAAGTTCATTAGACTATCACTCAAGCCGATATAGGAACTTTCCTACAGTATCCTTTAATACACTTGTAATCACTTTGGAAAGCAAACCTATGCATGCACATTAGCTCAGCTGATTAGTTTCAGCAAGCGAGGAAGTATTGTCACTACACCAGAATCTGGTTTGCTTCCACCATGAATGAAGGATGTCTCATCCCCATAAATATTCCCAAACTTTATCGTCTTCAATATCGGAGTACGTTGCCTGCAACAACCTAGTATGATGATGATAATTCTTGTTCAGGAATCTGAACAAAGTCCTTCGTTGTCAGCGCGACGTATTCCCCAGGTACTAAGCGGTGGAACATTTAATTTAGAGGTAATACATTAATCCTTCCCTTCATTCCGGTAAGATTCTCACACCCCGCCTCGGGGGAGAGATGGGTCTCATTATATTACCATCTAATCTCCAAACTAAGCGCCACACGAAACCGGAAGATGTGTCATCGGAACGCCCTCGCCGAATATGACTAAAACCCGCAGCATTTCATCATCTCAAAATGTGACGTCAACAGGGGGTATATGTGGTCACGATTGACGTCAAGTTGTATGCTCTGGGGAGTTTATATTGTAGATTTTAAAACAAAAGCTGCTTGCAATCAGAAAAGGACGACGAAATGGACCGTGATCCCAAAATTTTCGCGCATTCAAAAATACAGCTTTTGTATTACCAAATATTGAGTTTTCGACTGTATTTACTTTGTTTGTGTCTAATTGATAGAACATACCGACAAACTTTGTTTTAAGTAAACCTAGCCCCACAGAAATTGCCATTGCGATTCTTAACAAGAATCTTCTATATTTATCCCTAATAGCAAATATGCAAAACAAGTAAGTCATCAAAAGGGCAAAACTTCAAAATTTCCTCTGGGGTACTTTGTTGCATCTCTAAAAGTAAGCAAACGCTGAAAGTTTCATTCAAACATCTTCACCCTTTAAAGCGTGACGACTGGTTGAACATTTTTGGAGGTGACCCCACTTGACCTTAATTAACTCGGGGACCGTGAACGACCGGACCTGAAATTTTCACGAAACATGTCATGTAGGAACAGGTATGCCAATATTCGGCCCGCTGTTGCACGCTGTTTTTGTTTACTATCCGCGTAAAACCTAACGGGGTGTCAGAAGAGCCCCCCGATACTGCGCGGTTTAAGATGAAAGCCCAAAGATGTTTTAAAACGTACTTCGCCTAAATATTTATGTTGCGCACCAGATGTTCTCACCATCGGTTGTACTAATGCCTAGTTACAAGGTGTGGCACATACTAGCTGTCTTAACTCCTAACCTCCAAGCCGTAGTCCTAGAATGGATCTCATTAGAATGGTAAAAATATGTCTAACCGAAGCGCCAATCCCTTTGCAAGAACAGATTTTCCCGAACGCGTGTGCCGGCCGCCCGCCGCAAGCCGAGTCGGCCGGGGCCAACTGGTGCGGCCGACTCACTCCGGCACCCTGCCGACCTTGCACCAAGTTGCAAACATGAGTGGTGTCAAGTTCCAAACATGAGCGCGTAAGGGTCTGTACTGCAACTTTCGGCTTGTTCACACTTTATCTGCACAGTACATCCATACACACCTGCCGGATACACATGGTCGCATATATGGTGAAAACTGAGGATGTCGAGAAAATTCGTCAGGGGACTGGTAGGTAAGCATCTGACAATGCTCCAGCCGGAGTTTGAAAACCGAGGACGTCAAAAATATTATCGGTATTCACTTCATGTCCTTGGTTGCCAGATGTGTAAACAGAAAATGACCTCGGTACGCACGAATTACAAGTGCGCACACACACGCACACACACGCACACACATATATATATATATATAGATATATATATATATATATATATATATATATATATATATATATATATATATATATATATATATATATATATATATATATATATATATATATATATATATATATATATATATATACAGGTACTTACAATTGCTTGGACTTTCTCTAAGGACAGTAGCTCTATGATCGCAATAATTTCTCAGCCACATGCAAAACATCGGTAAACCTGATTACTTGAGCTACATGCCGTGACGATTGGTTGAAATTCATACCCGGTTTAAGCTCACGAATGCAAAGATATTCTATGCTTTTAAAGTCCATTCAGTCTCTCGCTGTACTTAGGATATCTGCATTGAAATTGGCATTTGCTTCCGGACAGTTCCTATTGAAGTGATGCTCCGTCATATGTTCACCTGGAGAAGTGAGAGAGGAACTTCGAGGGATGGCGGAGACGTGCATCCCGCAATTGCTCGTTGAACCTTTCCCTTACTGGGCGTATTGTTTCCCCAACATAAAAGGCCGAATGACAAGTTATGCACGTCACCTTATGAACTATATTTTAGGAACTATGAACTACATTTACATAATCCTACATCTTAATTTTAGGCCATTGCCACATTTGCGCCATTTTTCGTAACCTGAAGGGCAAGTGGGGATGCTGAGGGCTGACCTTATCAGATTAGATTTTAGTGATTGTCCGATATACCATGCGATTCTAATGTTGCTTACTTTTCAAGAGCGCAAAATTTGACTTACTGTCGGGAAAAGTTTGTAGGTGATGAAAGGTAATAGGATCTAGGTGTAGTCCGATTCCTTTTTGTTGCTGGTACGGTGGTGTTGGGCATAGTTTCTTTTGTCGTGGCGCCTCAACTGGACCATTCGCTGATAAAGGGTGAGCGACACGTTCCTGGGTGGGTACCCATTGGCCAGGAAGAGGGCGTGCATTTTCTGCAGACTCCGTCCACATGCGGCTTCGTCTGAGGAAATGGGGGTCGCTCTCCTTATTTGTACATTGAACACCGAGGTCTTCGTGGTAATGGGATGTGCTAAGTTGTAGTGGAGGATGATAGGCACCGCCATAGGCTTTATGTACAGCTCAGTGGTGCATTACCCATCCGCTCCAACTGTGGACAGGGTGTCCAAAAATGGAATGGAATTTGAAGCGAACGTGTGTTCTATGGTAAGCGAGGTGTCCGGATAAGTGGCATCGATGTTAGCGTAGAATTCGAAAAGGATTCTCAGTTCATGGGTTCAAATTCCAAATGTGTCGTCAACACACCTCAGTTAAATTCCAGGTTCCAACATGATGTCATTTAATAATTTGGAATTATCGGCATACATAGAGGTTATAGCGAGCGGTGGGACAGACCTGTTCCCCATCGCTAACCCTTAACCTGCTTGAAAAGTTAATTCCCGAAGCGTATTATATTGTTATCAAAAATATGATGACATTTTGGCGCAGTCTTGTAACGTAAGCTCAGTTAGGTTGACACGATAATTTAATTTTCAGCAATTACTTCCACGACTGCAGCTACACCTTCCTTTATCGGTATGCTATCATAAGAGTTCCTCACGCCAATTATGAAAAGGATAGCTCGTGCTGGGAGCGAGCGAGGGAATTCTGCTTTCACTTTGTTCAGGTAGGATTCCATGTTATGAAGGTGTGTTGGAATCAAAGCTAAAACTTGGGTCAGAATCTGACATGTGGACGTGTTCTTCTGTGATAGCTTTAGTTTTCACAAGGACTCCGATCAGTCCATTATCACCAGGCCGTTACATTTATCAGAGGGCTTGATTATAATGTCATTGTTGTTTTCGAGCTCTCGAATCCCATGCTTTTGTGCCGGAGTGACGTTACTGTTCGTCGACATGAGGATCTTACATTTAAGGTCTCTAAGAACCTGTCCTAAATCCTGCGGTGTCCCAGGTGGCTGGTATGCGGGCGCGTCAGAGAAGTGGTGAAGAATGTTGAAGCCCGCCTGTCCTGTGGGTGCTTGACCTCACGAAGATTAACTGAGCTTGTGCTCCCGCTGCCATATTCACCGAAGTCCATACAACGCCCTCTCTAGTCTCAGCTCAACTCCCCTAGTGCACCCGTGAACAATTGCTCTAACTATGGCTAAACCAGGCCCTCGATCTAAGAGGTCAAGTACATCCTGGCGGACAGTTGTTTTTGACGTGTTACATGTCTGAACCATATTTCGGGACTCGCTGCGAGGAGTGGGTGTGCCATGCACAAAATTGTCCACTGGACATTTTCCACCCCAGGCGGGGGCTGGGGGTGCACCCTTTCTGCTACTGTGGCCACCTTAGGTCCCAGTCCCGTAACTGAACGGTTTATGATGGCCCACACTGTTGAGTGGCGCTTGGCAAGACCAGCGATGGTTGGTAGCCTCGAGGCGGCCCGCTTTCAACACTCATTCAGAGTACCCAAGCCGAGAACGGGAGCGAGTGTGAACGGGCGAGAACGGGAACAAAGCACATGAAGTGATTGTCACAGCAACATTCACGAATCGACCACAGGCTAGTGCAAAGGTGCGTGAGGCTATCCAATGTCTCATAGCGGTGGTGCCATCTCACCGCCTACCTGTTGGATATCGACGTCAGTGTCCATGGGAGTGCTAGCAGATGGTCCGTCCTCTGTAGCAGCGTCGTCAGCTGCCGCGGTGGCCGGCGCTGTGCAAACCGCCGCCCCCCCCCCCCTCCCCCGTGTACACCCAGTCAGCTCACTGGATTGCGACTGGAATTATGCGACCCTGTGTCTTCTTGGAGATCTTGGGCTTCATCTTCGCTGTTGAGTGCGCGGAATATGGTCGCCATGGTGTCTTGCTTTCGCTACAGTGCCTGTGCCTTCTTGGTGTGGCGCTGTCTTGCGTGCATCTTCACTTGATGCACGCAAGACAGCGGTAACACGGTAGAACAGTACAGCGGTGCCCGGCTGAGAATGGTGACACAGTTTCTCCGCGATTGCTGAAGTTGCACTCCCGGTCTTTCGATTACTATAAGTAGATAACTGCGTGGTCTAATGAGATTCTCCGATTTCTGCATTCAGTGTGGTATGATTCAGCTTAGTTCATGCTGCACGTCGAATTCACATGAGCTGTAACGCACGAAATGAAAGTGGGGTCTTGTCGTCGACGATGTGTAAGAAAGTTGACCCGTTCGTCCGTTCGTCCTGATTTCTGATGTGAAACGCTAAAGTGGGCCATATCCTTTTGGAGATCATTACTGATAGTTCGTATTTCGTACATAGTTCAGAAAGACCCGTATTTCCTCGTGGTAAATCATGGTAGACAGATACAAAGTTAATGGAGGGGAGCTGACCTCAATAAGCATATTGTACCGTCAGTCGTGTCCTAGGAGTGGAGACGGACAATAAATTTGGCACCTGGCACCCTATCTGTACGTAACACGAGCATGACTGATACTTGGACGATATCGAAACAGTGCCTAAATTTGCAGGATAAGCACAGTCGTCGACAGCCAGAGCAGACACAGGGCCGTGTACGCCTATACCATGAGGTATGAAACAGTTTCAAACTGCTCCTTAAGTACATATAGTGTCTGTCAGCACATTTATGTAACATAAAGTGTTCAAACTTAATCAGAGCCACAGGGACCCATCTGGGTCAAGCCTGTAAAGGGAAGGTGCTATAAGCCTAGACAAAAAGATATTCGACACCCCAACCAATATTACATCCTAAATTCCAAAGAAACTATCATCCAACATTCTACACACCTATCAATAATTAACTAGCTGCCCAGCTTGCCCTAGTAACCCTATCCCACGTAACACACGCGTGGATCGAGTAGCCCATCAATAATTCTCAAACTCCATCCATGACTGCCTAAAGGGGCTTGCATCGTGAACACCAATAGCATAAATCTCATCCAATTCGCCACTAATTAGAACTCAAAAACAAGATCCTCCAGCGTAAAAAAATCCACCTTAATGGTACTAATGTGCATGAAGGATCCAAAAATGTCATTGATTTTCAAATCTACATGGTCATGTTTTCCGCAAAGCAGATATCAAAATGTTGCTTGTTCCGTAAGGTATCATACTTCAATAATCGTGAACTTTTTTAGTTTTTTAGTTACAACCCAGTTCACGCTATATTGCTTGATGCACAACATATTATCGTACGAACAGTTACTTGTGATATATGGCAGGCTAAACTTCATCGCTTTAAACTTCTTAATTATAAAAACAAGCCACTACTTCATAACTCATAATTCGATTATTCTAGAGTCTCAGAATCGTGTTTAGACCTATAGGAAACGCCTTTAAACCAATTTACAGCCAGGTCGCTGATGATCGGGTGTTATCGACTGCTTTAGTTGGCATGGAGTACCCCATAACCCATCTAGCATCACCAATGCCTGTTCATGAAACCGAAATGTGAATAAGTGGCATTTGCATGAAAACCAATCGGACTTCGGCCAATTTATTTTCAACTACTCATTGTTTCTCATTTCCCGTCACACACGTTAGAAGGGTTCGGAATGCACAAAAGACGAGACATTTGAAAGCTGAGCATGTGCTGACTACGAAAATGCAATTTTCTCTCAATATCTAGGATCTCAATATCTTTTTAGAGATGCATGCCACTGCCAGACTTTAGACGACTTGATAGCCCATTTTTCTTGCGTGCTAGTTCATCATCAATGTATTGAAGGCTGATGTAGCTTTGTCACTGTGAAAACGTTTTGTATCGTCGAGCATGGCTGGTGCTCTGTCGCACTTGAAATCTTACTATGATTGTTATTTTATCTGGATACTCATTAGCCCTGCACATGTTTTCTATCATCGTCACCCGACGCTTTTGGGCCATTATATTACGGCCTATGCGCTTTGTCCTCAGCAGTTGTGAGCATAGCACAGACTTTCTGGTTTGCATATAGAATGCGCTTGCACGACAGAATGGACGGTGCCGCCATTGGCCAAACATTTAGCTGGGCTATCGTAAAGTGTTTTTTCTTCTTGTGCTATTGTAAAGTGTTCTTTTTCTATTGATCGTGTTATGTTTTTACTGAAGACCTTCGAGTGATCGAAATAAATCTGGAATCGTTTGGAACTCATTACATTAATATGAGCATCAGGATGCCATTGCAATTCATGTCTATAGCTCATCTACTTCATGATTTATCTGATAAAAACGCACTACACATCGAACATCATTATTTTCTAAGTAGGATAAAAGTGCTTCTTCCTTCAAAAGGTATTGAAATAAAAAACCGCGAGAAAGCGGATTAATAATAAAAGAGTTAAATTGCACATCTATATTTATGTGCGCCGACAAGGGCAACATAACTTGTCAGGTGTACCTGGTGCATTGACTGGGTTTACATCACACACATCATTTGAATGAATCCTTTGATAGCTCATATTCGCATGTGGGATTTCCGAAATACTATGAATGTCGAAGAATATATCCACGAAAAAGCTTTGCGCGTGGTTACATACATATGCTAAAGCATGCAAATGAGTGAGACGAAAGCACTTCATAAAAGCTATGTCAAGCTTTCCGAGCAAATCAGAACTATTGCCTACCGGACAGCGTCAGCCGCAAGAAGATCCAGGGACATCAAAAAATGGGGACGCATCAAAGGTCGAGGAAGATGAAAAGGTACGTAGCTTACTAACTGATAGACAACACTGTTCCGATTAGGATTTTGAGCCACGATGCTTTGCGAAGATAATAGGTACAGGGACACCGGATGCCGATGGTGGACGGGGGGGGGGAGGAGAGGGCAGCTACCCTCCCCCAACTCCCCTACAAATCGTGTTTATTACTGCACGTATAATATCGTTAGAATCAATCTGTGTGCAGGAACCGTTGCCTAAGGCCTGTTTACACATGACAGAATTTCATCAGAACCTTGTCTCGGCAGCCCCGACGTTCGCGACGTCGGTGATAGAAATTGGGGAGAGTCTATAATGCCCACATTTTTGCCCGATGGACGATCTCAGTAATTACGAAGTGGATGTCGATGCAAGGTGCAGTAATAGATGTCTTTTAATTAATGTAGTGGTTTTGACCTATAGCCGTAATTAATATTTTCCTTCAAATGTATTTCAATCGCCCCCAAATGGCGTTGAAACGATGCAATCACAACAATAGAAAATGCCCGATGGACGATCTCGGTAACTACCGTACCGATTTTCGTGAACATGGCTCTAAAATAAACTTCGACATCGATACTGGGCCCATTGAGTCATTTCCAGCCGATATAATTCGGTAGAAAGACACGAAATGAAGGATTGAAATTCGAGATTTGCCCGATGGACGATCTACGAAAGTAATTTACTGAATTGCGCCAAACACACCATAATCTATGTCTTTTCACCGCATTTCACATCAATGTCAGTTGAGGCAGTTAAGAGAAAAAATAACATGAAATATGAAATAGACTCTTAACACGGAAGTCAGTACAACCGTGAACCAAGCTTTCAGTCATCCTACCAATATATCACCCATCTATAATTGAATTGTGTGTAACCCATCTCTAATTGAATTGTGTGTAACCCATCTCTAATTGAATTGTGATGTGATGGATTTCTACATTTCATACGATAATTTTTCTTTTTAAAGGCGATATTTAAAAGAAATGTTTACATTCATATATGGGAATGAATGCTTGAAATCTGTTTCACAAAAGAGTATTGATGATAATAGATGGTAAGAGTGGACAATTATTATCTGCTTGGTGTCACTTTTCATCGAATTCGGATAATTCTGGGACGTTGGTGAAGACTGCAATAAACACACCGAAATGCTGAGATGTGCCTTAGGAAAGACAAAGTTTTGCGGAAAATTCAACCAATATAAGGTTGTCATTCCGTTCGTTTTTGTACCATGCGATTGTGGATCATCGACCAGCCCCAAAATATTGATTAATTTGGAACTATGTCTCCAATGGGTTTCAACTTAGTGCCAGAAAGTCGCTTTTTTCATCCCATACTAAGTGCAGTTGTCGGTATCGCCAGAAGATTGCATTAATTCGCTATGCCATGATCCATTCATCAGATAAGCGCGAGCGACACAATGAGGGGTGGTGAATTGCGTCTTCCTCCGCTGCCGGTGCCCTTGTTGAATCGGAACGTCAAGCAGCTACTCTTTGTGAGTATGCCGAAGGCGAATTGACACAGCACCGTGCTGTTCCACAGTTAACCTGGCATGCACTCACGTGCTCTCCTGAACACCAGTCACTGACGGGAGCATCTTAGCTCCCATCTTAAATTCGAAACCAGTGGACGAATCGAAATGAAGCCAAGTGCAATGATAGTCTAACAGCATTCATCAAGTCATATTTTGTTGTGTTGATCTCGATTTTTTTCTCATTTTGTTAGGTTAGGCACTTCGGACTCCTCAGGCCATTTCGTGCCGCGGAAAGAAAAATAGAAATTATAGTGTTGGAAGTCAGTTTATAGGTCCTGGAGCAGGTTGGTTTGTTGGAGAAAACTGAAAAGTAGTTTGAAGAGAAATGGATGATTATCCCCCAATAGTGTTGGCAGAGAAAACGGAATGTTGTGTACATGGCAATAGTCCGTCAGTATTTTTCGAGGGCCGTGGAACTTCAGACAGTGAAGAAGAATAGGTGTAACTGTAAGATAGGTGTTGCTTGATGGGCATGAAGGTCTGGGCGAAGCGGTGTAGATATATCGACGTGTAAGAAAAGTATGGCCGATGCGTAAACGTGATAATATATTTTCTTCGTGTCGGTTTTTTTTATATGATGTGGTCCAGATATCGACGACAGGTTTGATGAAATGGAATTGTGTATGGTTCGTGTTTTGTGTCAAATTCTGTGTCCAAAAATGTCGAATGCCTGTTGTATTGATGATTTAATACCTTCAAAATGTGGTGGAATTTCTGTGATGTTTTGGAGGTGTAATGATGCTTTTGCTAATGTGCCGGCTTCTTCATTCCCTGGGATGCCGCAGTGACTGGGCACCCACAGGAAACGGACCTCCACGCCCATCGGGTGAAGTGTTCCTAACGTTTCATAAATATAAATATGGCAATGATATGAAAAAGAAAGTGACGAAAGAGATTGCAAAACAGATTTGGAGTCCGAACAAATAACGACGCTGCGCATGGGGTGACAGAGAAAACGATTGCGAATGTAACGGAGGGCAATGAGGATAGCATGTAATTCGGCGATGAAGATTGGTATTACGTCTGGTAGTCGATGTTGTTTTTTGTATGTTCCCGAAACTATGGCATTTCCTGTAAAGTTTGCGTCTTTCGAACCGTCAGTAAAAACAAAAGGAACATGAGAATAACATGACCGAAATTTGTAAAATTTTTGTTTCGCATATTCTGGGCAGAGCTGTGATTTTGGAGTGGTGGTTAAATAAAAAATGTGTCGTTCGGCTATCTGCCACGGTGGTGTAGTTGGTGGAGAAAGAGAAGTAATGCGTGGAATAATAAAATGAAGTTGTTCAGAAAATATTTTGACTCGAGAAGCTATAGTGAGACCAGTTCGTTTTTCGGCTGGACCTAAATAACCATGATGTAAATTTGGGATAATTTGTAATGACGCGTGTGTGGGGTGGTCTGCGTGAAATTGAATTTTGGAGGCGTACCTAAGTGTTTGCTGCATTCTACGGAGAGCTAGTGGAGGAATTCCCGATTCGGCTTCTAAAGAAATGATGGGTGAAGTTGTTATTGCACCGAGTGCGATACGGATAAATTTATTTTGAATGGTGTCTAAAATGTGTAAGGAGGATGTGCTAGCACCGGTATATACTACGGATCCATATTCAATTATGGGAAGAACTAAAGATTTGTAAAGTAGTATAAGTGTATGACGGTCGGCTCCAAGTGATGAAGAAGTGATGGATCGAAATAAATTCCGTCGGTGAAAACATTTGTTCTGTTGTTGCATTGAAAACCTATGGTCAAAAATAATACCAAGAAATTTAAACGAATTTACAAAAGGTATATCATTGCTTCCGAGGTGAAGCGGTGTTTCTGGTATTGGGCGGGTAAAACATTTGGTAAATATCATGTTGCAGATTTTGTGACCGAAAAAATGAAACCATACTTAAAGGACCATTGATGTATTTTGTCTAGTGCGTTTTGTAGGTGAAATAAACAATGCTCATATTTTTTCCGGAACACCAAATTGCGCTGTCATCGGCAAACAAAGAGTATGATACATTAGTAGGCATGTCGGTGAAAAGATCGTCAATGATGAGATTGAATATAACTGGTGAAATGCAGCTTCCCTGTGCTAGTCCATTTTGAAGAATATGTGGATCGGAGATGGCAGACCGGCACCTGATGTGGAATGGGCGAGTACCGGATACAAAACGTACTAAATAATGAGCTAAGTGTCCTTTTATACCGAGTTGCTGAATTTTGAAAAGTAATGCGGGTTTGAAAACCATATCGTAAGCTTTGCTTATGTCTAAAAATACTGCGACTGTGTGTTCATGTTTTTTGTAGCCTAGGCGGATGTCTGTTTCTAATCTAATAAGGTGATCTATAATGCTGCGTCCTCGTCGAAAAGCACATTGAAAGTGAGATAGAAGTGAATTTGTTTCCAGGTGCCAGGTCTGTCTTTTAATAACTATTCGTTCAAAAAGTTTTCCTAAACAACTGGTGAGTGCAATGGGTCGAAAATGACTTGGGTTGCTGTGGTTTTTGCCGGGTTTTGGAATGGGGGATGATGATAGCTTTTTTCCATGCTTCAGGAAAGATATGATTTGACCATAATGAATTAAATGTGTCTAAGATGCATTGTTTGGTGTGGTCAGATAGATGTCGAAAGAAGGAATAATGTAATTTGTCAGGCCCTACTGAAGTGCTACCGGCGAATGAAATGGCATTCTCCAGTTCAGAAAGATGAAAAGAATCATTGAAGTACTCGGTATTGTCGGAATCAAAGAGGTCGAGATTGGTGTGAAAGGTGTGCTGTGCATTTTGGAAGAAATTAGGTCGGTAGCTCTCATCGGAGCTATTATGGGCTATGGCATCAGCTATGGTATTTACTATGGTTTGTGGGTCTGTAATGGTGAGATTGAGGATTTTGAGGGCCGGTAGAGATTTAACACGCGCACTGGAGGGGGGGCGAAATCCGCCCACCCCTCCGGTTTTTCGTAAATAACTGCAGATTTTACCGGTCGATATACGCGATTTTCTGCGTACCTGCTTAGAAATCACCGACGCGTCGCTTAAAGCAAGAAAAATGGAAATCGGCCTATTTTTTTTTTCAAGTTAGGGGCCGCTAAGGTAAAAAATAATTATATCGCCAGACCACCAAAAATCGGCGCTGATGCGCTTCCCGTATATTTGCAAAAGGGAAGTGTTCTTGGCAACACTAGCGACTTGTTTGATGTATATTGATATGCTATATAGTTTCAAGATCATGTTAGGTCACCGAGGTCAAGTCAGGTCAAGTTCATGACAGGTTAATGGAACCAAACTTGATCAACTGGAATGTTGTCATAAATGCACTACTGTTTGTCATTTGTACTGTTTGTCATTGCGTTTCCATACTTTATTCATGTACTTCACTCCTTTCTTCACGAAGCCGATTGCTCCGAGCTGCCCGACGGAGCAGTCGGGCGGGCGGCCCGGTTTCGGTAACTGGAACAGGTAACTGACCTGATAAAGTGGTGCTATATAGGTGACCTGAGGTCAAATGTTGCGTCCAGCATCTGCATTGCATCATTAGTAATGTCCAAAACATTATTGATGCCCATTTTGGAGCATTTAAATACAATCACAGCGATCCATAACGATGACAAGCCAAGCCACGCAATACCAGAAAATTTTGCAAATTTAACCTCATTTGACCTTGACGATATTGACCTAAAGTCATGAAATTTGCACACAATAGAGTTTACTACCGTACACATCCACCCTGCGAAATTCATTCCTCTAGCTTTACTAGGAGCCGAGATCTTAGGGGGGGCGTAATCCGCCCCCTCCCCCTCTCCAGTGCGCGTAATTATCCGAGGCCCTCCAGGGCGCGTGTTAAATGGGGAGCGTCCGGACAAACGTCGGATTACTTGCCATATTTTGTTAAAGGTGTTTGATAAGTGAGCTGCTGTAAATATGAGGACCATGAACGTCGCTTAGCATGGCGAATGATGCGGCGGGTTCTCGCACGTTCACAGTTACGGGTGGTTAAATTTTCTTGATTGGGATGTTGTAAATACTTCCTGAATGCTCTTTTTCGAACCACAATTGCTTGTGAAATTTCTATACACCACCAAGGTACTGGGTTTCATTTTACGAAAGGTTTCGTGAGTAGAATTGTGGTGGATGTTGCTTCGAAAAGTGTGTGTGTAAATGAGTTGATGTTTTCGACGGGAGAAATGTTGGGGTTGTATGGAATATAAGTAAGTTCCTGAAATGTTGTCCAATCGGCTTTTGAAATTTTCCAGGGTGGGATAAAATTGGGTATGCTATCAGTAGCAGTTGAAAAGGTTGGTATTAATTTGATGGGGTAATGATCGCTGTCATAAATATCTGTGTCTATGGTCTAATCGAAATCGTTGGCCAGAGTTGGAGAGCAAATTGTCAAATCTATTGCAGTTTCTGTGTTGTGTCCGAGGTGAAAAGAAGTTGGCTCTCCAGGGTTAAATATTAATAAATTGTGTCGGTCTAACATGTGTTGTATAATCCGTCCGCGAGTGTCTGGGTGTGTACATTTTTTATCCCACGCTGGGCTATGAGCGTTGAAATCGCCGAGTAAGATGAACGGGTTCTTGAAATGTGCTATAAGGTTTTCTAATTCTGTCAAAATATTTGTGTTGTCTGTGTGTGGTGGAATATAAATAGAACGTACGTCTATATTCCTCCCATGGAAACGTAAAGTACAAGCTACGGCTTGCAAAGATGAATTAAGTGTAATTTGTGTATGTGTAAAATCATTGTTGATGTACAGTGCTGCACCGCCACTGGGATGTGGTCCACGGACCTCATCGTGACGGTACAGTGAGTAATTAGAAAGATTGAAGTTATATGTGTCTGTGGGCAAAACCATGTTTCTCGGAGTGCGATGAGCATCGGAGTTAGGATGCTAAAAAGGCTTTCATTTCTGCCCATTTGGAAATCAAACTACGGCAGTTCCATTGTAGAAATATGGACATTGAAAATTAATATTTGTCGGCACCTTTTGGTGCCTGGCGCAGCCACGATTGCAGCTCGGGCAGGCATGTGTGTTGGGTACGTCCGGCGGCGGTTGATCCGCCTGAACCGTCCGACCGACCGGTGACCTTGGCGGCCGACTCACGTCGGCCGGCCACTGCCGCGGGGGATACCCGCCGGCTGGGAGTTGGTCGAGTCACGCGTGCGCCCGCCGGCGCTGGACAAGCCGCGTTGGACCGGCGGCCCGCTGACGGGGAACGAAAATTTGTTCCCGCAGCGGAGTGACTGCGGGGTCTATCACTCCTCCCTGGAGTGGTCGGTTTGTTTGGAGCCGGAGTGGTCGTGGTCTGAGTGTTGGGAGCCAGGGTGGTTTGTGTCGGAGTGGTCTGAGTGTTTGGAGCCAGGGTGGCTTGTGTCGGTGTGGTCAGTGGAGTGAGTTTTTTTAGTGGAGCTAAACCTGGACTCATGTCTGTTTGCATCGAGGCAGAAATAGTGTTGACGCTACGTGTGGGGGGAGCAACGGTGGCCGCCTGGGCGTAAGTTTTAGTTGATGGAGATGCGGCCTCGACAGACCGTCGGGCCTGGGGGTATGCCACCCCGGTCGTGGCCTTGACAGCGCACACTTCCTTTTCCTTGCGCCAAACTGGACATTGATTGGATGTGGTGAGGTGATCGGACGTGTTACAGCTGAGGCAGTGGGCAGGCTTGGAGCAGGTGGAATCAGGATGGGGTGTTTCTCCGCATTTAGGGCATCGGGTGGTTTGGCGACACGTCTTACTCCCATGCCCGAAGCGCTGACAATTGAAACAGAGGAGAGGATTTGGAATAAATACGCGGACTTGGAATCGGATGTAGCCGGCGAGGAGGGTCTTAGGAAGAGTTGTAGAGTTGAAGGTAAGGACGAGGAGGCTTGTATCGCGTTTCTGGCCGTCTTTAAATGAGGTAATGCGGTGGACGTGGGTCACCCCCTCCGGTCTGAGCTCCGTCTGGATATCCGCTTAGTCATGAAGCGGAGCTTCGGCTCGAGGACGGTGCCCTTGGTGGTGTTGCGGTTGGGATGTAGGGTAATGGTGACGGATTTACCACAAAATGTGGTGGTACGGAGGAGGGCTTTGGTCTGGGCTCGGGTTTGGGTTTTGATGACAAGGGTTCCATTGGCAGGGGCTTCGATGTCAGGATTGGTTAAGGAGCAGATGGCGAGGAGTTGCTTGGTCGGCCAGAAAACGTTAATACGGCGGAAGGAAACGGATTCCTCGACAGGCTTGACTACTATGTAAGAGCCAGCACTGTCGAGGTAGGGTTCAATGGGATCAGGTTGGGATGGCGTGGTCTGGTTAGGGCGTGGGTCTTTGGCGTGGAGAGTGATGGTCTGGTCGGAATTGCGAGGCGAGGTCTTGGTATGAGCGGGGTTCGGTGAGGGACAAAGGGCTTCCATGGCGTCGTCCAAAGGAATTGTCCGGCGCGAGTCATCAACGGTGGTATCGAGAGGTGGAACATAATATGCAGAGTCCGGGTTCGCGCGATGGTCGTCAGGTGTGGTCAGCAGCGGACATTCCGTCTCGGAGTCCGGTGGCGAGTTGGGGTCAGTATCTTTTTTGCGTTTTTTCCCCATCGTGCGGAAAAAGCCCTACCTAGTGTAACTTAAAGAAACGAGACGGACACAGAAACAGGGAACAGAAATGCGACGGGATGAAACAAATCCACGCGGGGTGACGGGTGTCACCCCAAGAAACCAACGAAAAGAGCGACGGGTGTCGCCCCACGAAAATTAAAAATAAGAACTGCGGCGACGGGCAGTTAATGACGCCAGAACTGGCAGGGCGGAGTAATCAATGTGCTCTGGTAATGTGTGAGCTAATAGCAATGAATACTCCATGGTTGATCTCGAGTTTACCGATGACGTCAATATCAGGTCAATTACCTAAAGCGATTTTGAATATCCTGAACCATTGTTTAGCACTAGTCAAATGGTTCGTATCAGTGGATATCGAAACACAAGGGCAAGAGGTGCCGCTTGCATGCGTCACATGCATGTGGCCAAATCAGGTTGAGGTCAAGGTAGGTCATGTGGGTTAGGTGGGTAAGCAGGTCATCGCTAACCGTGTATTTACATAGAACCGCGGCACGCGATAGGCAACTAGTGCGGACATCGATGACAGCGCCTCTGGTGGCTGTTATTGGTACTATTAACGCATGTTCAAATGTTTTGCACTTTGTTGCTTATTTGCGTCATAATTTCAGTGCTTAACGAATGGAGAAATTGCCTTAGATCCGTTATCGTCCATTACAATCCACTGCGAACTCAATATTGATATATTAGACACTTTAAGCAGCATCTATACCGGCCTGTGAAGTTTGCACAATTGGAGCTACCGGTCTCTTTGCAAACCTACGTTAAAACCACACCGTGACTCATAAAATGTCCACTTCGGATCGTGTTGCCGAAACCCCAGAAGGTAGGTAACGGAAAGAAAAAAACAGTTTTTAAAAAATTTGACTCGGGTTTTGAGGTTGTAAAAATTTTGACATGCTGTCAAAATAAGTGAAATTTCCAAAGCTACATTGTTTGTGAAAAATTGGTAGATGGTTCGAAATTTTTCCACCCCAGATAAAAATCTGGGTTTCATTGGGAACATGTTGGAACAATTTTTTGTTAGCTTCGGAAATAATTAGGCTCGGGAATTTTTGGTTTAATATCCACCGATTCCCAATATTATGCACTGTCATCGGCGTTTCTGGCACTGTCCTTCGAGTGGACTGAGATAAAAGTTCGAAGCATTTTGGCTCTACCAATGAATCGTCATTAGTTTATTACGTACATAACTCAGCCTTGAGGTCACCTCAGGCAATGTCTTAACCCTCCCCGTCTTTCCGGTCTTATCCTCACACCTCGTCTCGAGGGGGTCGATAGGGACCCCCGTCCAATCTCCAAACTAAGCATCGCACGAAAACGAAAGAGGTCTCACCGGAAAGCGCTTGACGAGTAGGGCCAGACCCCACCCCGAAAAAATCCCCCCCCAAAAGTGACGTCACTAGGGGGCCTAGGTTTTCACGACTTACATCATGTTTTTGGCTCTGGGGAGTTCATTTTGGGGGAGATTTGGAAAAACAAAAATTATTTGGAATCAGAAAAGGAAAGCGAAATCGATCAGGGCCATACAATTTTTGGCCACCCAAAAATCTTTTCTTTTTTTTCTCAAAATTTTTAGTTTTCAAGTTGTCGTTAATTTTCCTTTCCTAATTAGTAGAGCGGACCGAAAAACGTTGTTCGAAGTCAACTTGCACCAATACAAAATGCTTACTTTAGCCAAAATGTTTGATTTTATCTCTAATGGGCAAATATGCAAACCTAATAAGTATAAAAAAAAACGGGGAAAATCCTCCAGTGCGTTTTGTTGCGTCCCTAAAGATGAGCAAATGCTGAAAGTCTCATTAAAATATCTTTATCCATTAAAGCGTGACGGCTGGTTGAACTATTTTGAAGGTGACCTTACCTGACCTTGACTAACTCGTTGACCTTAGACAACCTGGCTTCAAAATTTTGGCACAACATGCCAAATTCATATGGAGAAAGGTATGCCAAATTTCGGCGTTCTTTCACTACTCGCGGAAAACTTTACGGGGGAGGGGTACGGTAATGACCCCCCCCCCCCCGAGACGGCGCGGGTTAACACACCCACGGTGGGGAGAGGGGGGGGCAACCGTCACCCCAGCCGGTCTTTCAGGAATAGCTAACGAACCGAACAACGCAACAAGTTTAAACTTGGTGTAAAATATTATTCAGTGATTTGAGATGGTTTGTCAGGCGTGTTGATTGATTATTTGGGATTAAGGGCGCGCCGACCACATGGTCATTTGGCGTCCAGGTGTGTAAAGCTTACGAGCATAGGTCATGTCAGGTCACTTATTCGGGGTAGGCCAGAGGTCATCACTCGAAATGAATTCACGGTTCCAATCTTTTTAAAGATAAAATTGACCGTCTTGAAACCTGCAGGATTTGGTGTTAGCACGCTGCAGATTCAATAATTTGCACGTAAATAACTGACTTGACTTGATACGGGGCCAATATAATTATTGCCCTATTTACGATGTCATTGCTTATAACGCAGATTTTTGGGCCGGCTTCAATTTGTTTATGGTATGGTCAATTACCTTTCTAACATGACCTGTACAAAGGACTGGTGGCTGTCAGGTCATGTCAAATAAACACTCGATGCACCATTTCTTCAACGATTTGACACATGAAGTGCAAGGATCTTGGGTGATGCAAGATCGCTCATCTAGGGCGGCATACATCATTTTGCACGAAGAAAAACAACTTACGCCGTACATTTCGGTATGTATTGATGTAGCGTCATGCACATATGATGATACATGACACCATAAATGCGACACGATGAAATCGGAAACGCGCAACGTGGAAGAAACATACAAATGCGTCAATAGCGTCATATCAACTTCGCTGTGATCACCACTGTGATGAGCCCTGTTCCCTGGTCGTGCGCACAGTCACTCCACAACGACCTACGATCCACCAACGATCCACTCGACAAGACACTAGGCTTTGCTGGGTGGTCAGCGGTAGGTCTTGCTGCGGGGCCGGCGGCAAATCTTACTGCGGGGCCGACGGCGAGTCTTGCTGCGGGGTTGGCGGCGAATCTTCCTGCGGGGCCGACGGCGAGTCTTGCTGCGGGGTTGGCGGCGAATCTTGCTGCGGAGCCGACGGCGAGTCTTGCTGCGGGGCTGGCGGCGAATCTTGCTGCGGGGCCGACGGCGAATCTTGCTGCGTGGCCGACGGCAGCAGTCCTTGCTGCAGGGCAGGCGGCAGCAGGCAGTGCTGTGGGTGCTGCCGGGCTGGGGACAGATCTTGCTGCGGAACCAGTGGCTGTAGACATTCTTGAGGGACCGGTGGCAGGTGCTGCTGAGATATCGGTGGCAGGTGCTGCTGCGGAGTCAACAGCAGGTCTAGGTGCGGGTGCTGCGAGACCCGTGGCAGTGGTCCTTGCTGTAAGCCGGTGGCAGGTTCTGCTGCGGGGCCAGAGGTAGGCCTTGCTGATGGGCCGGCTGCAGGTCTTGCTGTAGGGCCGACTGCAGGTCTTGCTGCAGGGCTTGCTGCAGGGCCGGCGGCAGCAGTCTTTGCTGCGGGGTAGGCCTTGTTGTGAGGCCGGCTGCAGGTCGTGCTGCGGGGCCGGCGGCAGCAGTCCTTGCTGTATTAGATGAGTAGGCATGACTTGGTTTTCTTAACCTACACTTCCTCCCCAGTCTGCAAACTATGCTGCAGAAATATACATGTTGTAGTTGGCCACTGTATAATAATCATCACACCGAACAGAATTGTGCCACCAAAACGTACAAGCCAAGATGTCTACTGGAGCACACAGGAATTGCCTACTTCCTAAAAGCACCAGTTTTCCCCATAAATGCACTGACTGACATCCACGATCTACAGACAGCAACAAAAGGGCAACAACAAGACTCCACAAGGCAACAGTTACCAACCATTTACACACTGACAGGGCTTTGCTAAAATTGCCACACCTTGTGGACTTGCTTGCTCCCAGGTAGACACATCAGGACATAAATTGTTTTGGTCAATACCCTTTACACAGCAAGTGGAATGAGAGCCCATGTCACCTGCAGGGTCTATATTTTTACATCATAGTGACATTTTTAAAATCACCAGAATGTGACAATCCATACTCAAAGCAGAGACAAGATGAGAGGAATAGCCTGAGTCACCTATTAGTGTTGGACATTTTGGTACTGGTTGGGCTATCATTGATAAACTATCTTGGCTGTTGACTGATTCCAGGTAGATTGTAAACAGCAATGCATGACCATGAATGGCATCATTGGTTTGCAAGCACCCCATGGCTGATAGTGCAGCATGTCTTTTAAATACACAAGTTACATAGCATGTACAATTTCTGAGAAACAAGCATGCATATTATACCAATGTTATTCATGGCCTTGACAAACTATTTATTGGCTACTGTTGCCTGCTCCAAGAAACACTTAGAAGTAGTGAACAGAAGCTGATTTATACATTTTACAAGATTGATGTTCAGAATCTGAAAATATGGAGATTAAATTGCAAGGTTTGCAACTCATCAGGGTTTTTGAAGATGGACATCTTCAAAAACAAATTATTGCATCGATTAAATCTTCCAACAACTATTTGTGGATACAGATTGTATGATTTTCTTTCTTCAGAAAAGTTCCATCTCATGAACCATATTATTTCTGGCACCTTCATATTTCCGACTCTATGTTGGTATTTTCAGAGAAGCATCCAACATTTTGGGTAAGTTTCAGGACAAGATGAAAATTTACCCACCATCATATTCACATCACATACCACATATACACAACCAACACTTTGCAGTACTATTGCAGCTTAGATCATTCACAATATAAGTTAATGGAATGCTTTGTTTCTGTAGAGCAGTCTAGATTAGGTTAGGTTAATTTTTATGCTGAAATTTGAGAATTTGCTCATTAAACATTTCATTTTTATTTAAACAAAGGAGGTTAGGCTAGAATATGTTTTTTTATTTGGAAAATATTGCATTAACATCACTATATATCACTCATCAAAGCCCTTTTTGGTATTATTTAGTTCACCGAGTGAAAAGCAAGCACTTGCAATAAAAACGAGTAGTCACTTCATCTTAATCACATCAATAAACTTGGTATTCAAACATTCTTATCTAAATTTGGTTAATAATCTAAAATGCAAATCTACAGCACAGAGATTCTATGACCTTGGCCATTTCAGCCATTAAGAGTGCTCTCTTCATGTGTCCCAAATAAGATCGTTACAAAAACAAAATTGGAAAGAATTAATGATTTAAATTGTTACATGCACACAGCAGATTTGTGGGTGCATGTGCATCAACAAGATAATAGGTACACCACCGATGCCTGGCTATGAAAGACATCAATGGTATGTGAGCAACCAGTGCTGGCAGACAACAGCATATTAAACAAAAAAAGTAAATGAAACATTTCCAAAACATGGACAGAACTTCAGATGTGGCACACAAACTAGGAAATGATCTGATCTAGCATATTCCACTTGAAAATTGGTTTGTCTCCATGAATATTTTAACTGGTTCCAATGGTAATGTTTGCTTAATGGTAATTTTTGATCAATATTAGGTGGGAAATGACCAATTTGTGTGGTCTACCCAACCTCCATGGATTCTGCATTATGTCACACTTCAGCTATGAATATTGGCTTGCTTTGCCATACACCTAACAATTGATCACATCATATTCATCTATGGATTATTGATCCTGTCAATCTACATCTACGGATAATTTATTGTTGATAGCTGCACCTACACATTTTAGATCCCAAAAGGTCTTGAGGAATTCTACAATATTCCAGTGAGGTCAAAAACATCAGACAAACTTTGTCCTGACCCAAAGTGCATGGTAGTCATATCAATATCTCACACACCACTTTAATTTTCCATTCACCACTTTCCCATTACAAGTTATACCCACTGACCTTGTCATAAGCACAGTGCTTTTGGAAAAAGGGCTGCATTCAGGTTTATTAAAATGGCTGCATTTAGACATTTATTTGCATTATATATCACGTTGACAATTTCCAATGTTCATGTCACTCAACTTGTAATGAACGATATTCACTTTACATTAAACTCAGGAACCACACAAATATCGATTCTTTCTACACACTACTTTCTAGCCCAGTCCTTATGCACAAGAACCACGCAAGTTTATAAAATTATGGTATGATTTCAAGAATGGCTCAGGTAGGTACGTATCATCGGTAACAACAGCCTGGGTTCGTGGCCTCGCCTTTGCTAATTTGTACTAGCACCCGGGCCGTGGAGTTGATAAACATGCTCGATAGTTTTCCCGACTAAGAGACCAACCAGCGCATTTAATTCAAATTCTGCGTTAAAAAATCATTGCTTTATCCGACCTTCATCTAATCTCACTGTCCCAGCCACCGCCGCTGGATGAACCCGCATGAACTTGAGTTCACAATTGAAATAAAACTATCAAACATGCAAATACCAATCCTGTCATCCATAAGTCACTTACAATCATATGTATCAAAATAGCTTGATTTAACGTTCTTTCATCTTCGTCTTCATGTTTTAAATATACAAATGTTTAAAACTATTTTTCTAGCGAACAAATACCGATGCGCGTCGACCAGCGCGGCGAATAATCGTCTGAAATGTGTCGGACAGACTGACAATGAAAACAGGTATTGGCATGGTGTTTTCTTTTTATCTGGCCCGGTGCCCCAATGTCCGCTCCAACGTGAGGATGGGCTCCTATCGGGAGTGCATGTTTCTTAGTACAACAAGCTTTGGATAAGAAATATCATGTTAAATAGTCGCATACATAATCGATTCGTAGAATCGAGCTACTCTTCCAGTTCTGCTACACTATTGCGCTACACTGCTATGTTCTGTTATGCAGAACGTTGTTTTGCGTTGTTTTATTGTTCTGCTACACTCTGGAAATTTAATTCGATCTTCGGACCTCATGTGTGATGTAACACAGTTTCAATAAAATTACACTTTTGACTGTCCCGTAACTATAAATGATGTGTTCCCGTAAGCCAGCCGACCGTAAATGTAACGTAAATGTAGGCCGTAAATGTAACGCCTCACGAGCCTGAGACGACTGGCGGCTCGCTGGCGGTCTGTGCCGCCGCAGTGACCGGACGTCGGGTCAGAGTCCAATTCTCGGCCGAAGCGGCCGCACCTAGTCAGCGCCTTTACTGGGCCGACGGCCTCCGTCTGCGACGGAGAGTCTGGAGCCGAGGCCGGGTGCTCTCAGTGAACTACCCCCGCCTGGCAGTCGTCTCTGAGCAGCCAAGCGACGCGGGTCTGTATCGCTGGCGGTCGCGCGTTCTAAATTAATAACAGATTTCGGTCTTAAATTCAACAGTGGGTAATATCACGGTTGTTCGTCGGCGCGGAACATTTTTAAGTACGAGTTTTCTGGTGTTTGACTGTTGCCATCTATTCACCGCTGCACAATACAGACAGTGCAGAGAACTTTGGAACTTTACGACCGGAGTGACGCGGACGCGAGATCCTACTAGATTATTACGTAACCGATATAGGAACTTTCCTACCATATAAACATTCCAGACTGCAGTATTAGAAAGTAAAATCAACAGCGAAGGACAATTTTGATCTTAGTAATTACTAGAAGCGATCAAGACTTGGTAGTCATTCCAGACAGTCTCCGTCTAGCGCCAGCAACCCGTAAGTTCTATGCCGACATGGCTCTATATTCGAAGGAACGGAGGGTCAGCTCAATTTCGCTTACGCAGCACCGGGGAGGCCGATTAAAAAGCTCCAATGAGCAAGCCAAGCACCCTATTGCCTTTGGACACCGTTGCACTTATTTCAACCGACAACAGCGAGTTTTTGATTGAGGAGGACTCCTAAGTCTCGCATAGTATTTACGTTTTCGAGAGTAGTAGTTATTTAGATGAAGAAAGAATGAAGTTCCTCGTCAAAGTAATTTGAAAGAACATGGATTTAGAAGCATTTAACTTCAGTTTCTAGTCGGCCGCCCAGTCGGCCGCCCATTGCGCAAACCTCTGTAACGTGCGGGCATTGTTTTGATTTCAAAGTTATTAAAATTTTGAAGTTATCACCAAACATCAGACAATTTGTCTCAACCACAGATGGTAGGTCGTCCACAAAGAGGTAGAACAACAGCGGGAGACCAATCCATCCAACTTCGGGCGAGCCCGACGTTTTTGTTTGTAATAATGCAGATTTGTGGCTCCAGAAGTGACCTGGCCCTGGTTCCTTGCTAAATCAAGGTCGAATCAGTTTCTACGTTATTTTACTACGCATGGGTACACTCTGTTTCGGTGGGATGTTCGGGGGTACCCTTAGCGTGGCTGGCTCACTAGAAATGTAGGCTGTGACGCTGCACACCAAAAATTACTGGTAGGCTGCGCCGTTTCACAGTTATGAGTTGCATGACAGTCTACCAGCTTCGCCACCGGCCAGCGTCCGAGCCATAGGAATTCGCGTGTATGGTGGTCACGCGACCATTTGCCCTGCAGCCATGTAGCGGTAAACACGGGTCTTCCCTGTTCCCGCCTTGCATTCCTCTGTCGGCGAAACAACATTGGCAGTTAAACGAGCAGGTTGCAGGGCTTCTGTCGATAAGCAACAATTGATAGCTGCGGATTTCTGACTGCAGCAACACAGAATGAGCAGGAAAAGTGGAAAAAGCTCAGTTGCAAAGATGTAGCGAAAGGAGATGGGAGGTTTATGATGTCAATGAAGTATTCTCTGGCCCCAAAATAATAATAGAATGTCCAACATTTATACGTTTTAGAAATATAGTTCGAACTGTTGCTGGGATGGCTTTATGAACCAGGATCCAATTGCTAAGAAGAGCTGGTTTCGTAAACCCTGGCCATGATTCCATGAATTACAGTTTTACAGTCTAAATTTGGCAAAGCGCTTCACGTGCCGTCAATACACCGACACGGCGACCCAGGCAGCTCGCTCTCGACCTTATCGTGCCAATTGCCAACTGACCTTCCCAGCCGGGGACTAAAAGCGGGCACGCGAAGAGACTCGAACCCAGCATTGCCAGGACAGCGGAGACGGGTGCACGACAGCGCTCTAGCCAACTAGGCTACCGAGGTGGCAAGTCACAGGGAGGCACTTCCTTGCTTAATTCAGATTCATTGACAAGTCAATTAGTTACTTGATTAACACGCGCACTGAAGGGCGGGGCGAAATCCCCCCACCCCTCCGATTTTTCGCAAATAACTGCAGATTTTACCGGTCGATATACGAGATTTTCGGTGTACCTGCTTAGAAATGAACGGCGCGTCGCTTAAAGCAAGAAAAATGGAAATCGGCCGACGATTTTTCAAGTTAGGGGCCGCTAAAGTAAAAAAATGTTATAGCGCCAGACCACAAAATCGGCGCTGATGCGCTTCCAGTATACTGACAAAAGGGAAGTGTTCTAGGCAACACTAGCGACTTGTTTGATGCATATTGATATGCTGTATAGTTTCATGGTCATGCTAGGTCCACAAGGTCAAGTCAGGTCAAGTTCATGACAGGTTAATGGAACCAAACTTGATAAACTGGAATGTTGCCATAAATGCACTACTGGTTGTCATTTGTACTGTTTGTCATTGCATTTCCATACTTTATTCATGTACTTCACTCCCTTCTTCACGAAGCCGATTGCTCCGAGCTGCCCGACGGAGCAGTCGGGCGGGCGGCCGGTTCCGGTAACTGGAACAGGTAACTGACCTGATAAAGTGGTGCTATATAGGTAACCTGAGGTCAAATGTTGGGTCTAGCATCTGCATTGCATCATTAGTAATGTCCAAAACATCATTGATGCCCATTTGTGAGCATTTAAACACAATCACAGCGATCCATAACGACGACAAGCCAAGCCACGCAAAACTGGAAAATTTTGAAAATCTGACCTCATTTGACCTTGAAGATATTGACCTAAGGTCACGAAAATTGCACACAATAGAGTTCTCTACCGTGCCCATCCGCCCTGCGAATTTCGTTCCTCCAGCTTTACTAGGAGCCGAGATCTTGGGGGGGGCGGAATCCGCCCCCCCCCCTCCAGTGCGCGTAATTCTCAGAGGCCCTCCAGGGCGCGTGTTAAATTGCATCTACTTCATTGAGAATCACATGTTTTAGGGCGCAAGGAATTTGTTGCATGATATCATATTATTTATTGCATATGTTGTGCACTGTACTGCAAGCGACATATTCAGAATTCCGTGGGAATAAAGTATTTCTTCACGCTGATGCCATCCAACTATTTTAACATACAAAGATTTTACTTTATATGAAGCAGTATAAAGTAAGATCATAGAATGCAAGGCGGGAACAGGGAAGACCCGTGTTTACCACTGCATGGCTGCGGGGCAAATGGTTGCGTGACGACCACAAACGCGAATTCCTATGGCTCGGACGCTGGCCGGTGGCGAAGCTGCTAGACTGTCATGCAACTCATAACTGTGAAACGGCGCAGCCTACCAGTAATGTTTGGTGTGCAGCGTCATAGCCTACGTTCCTAGTGAGCCAGCCATGCTAAGGGTACCCCCGAACATCCCACCGAAACCTAGTGTACAACTGAGTTGCTTACACAACTCAGTTGTACCCATGCAAAGAGAGATGCACAAGCCTGACGGTGACATGATGCTGGCACTATGTGATACCTTTCACTCAACACCAAGGGTGCATCTGTCGTTGTGTGCTTTGGTATATCGACCATTTGGAAGGCCAACCCCAAGCTATAATAAGTGCTGAACATGTGATGAAAATATGATGTAGTGCAAAAATGGTTCCAATGTAGTTTAAAAGCACATATACATCAAACGCAATGCAAATAAGGATCAGGCAGTTGAATAGCTTATGCATGACAAAACTACACGTAAAATGACGCTCAGTGCGTTGTTTTCAGGAAGGTACGCAGGCGAGTATTGCCAACGCAGCTAGCACACAAGGAGCAGCGGTGGCACCGGCGCCACCGGCACCAGAGCGGCAGCTACCAACGGAAGACTCATCAGGGCGCTCATTTAAGGTCAGCACTCAGCATCGGCACACATTGCACCCATCAGCTGGGATGCCGGTGCCAACTATTCCGACAACTCACCTGGAGTGGGCTCGGAAGAACACTCACCACGTGACTAGATCTTTGTCAAGAAGCAAAGGTGGAACTTTGTCAACAAAAAAGGTACCGCTGCGCAGGAACGCCCTGCCGACATTAATTCCCCCATCCATCTACCCCCATACATATACATACTCACACACATATATAATATATAATATATATATATATATATAAATATAGATATATATATTATATATGTGTGTGAGTATGTATATGTATGGGGGTAGATGGATGGGGGCATCACACACACGCACACGAACACGCACGCCTACTTCGGAGGCACCAATCTACTTGGAAAATGCTCACATATAGGTAAGCAGGCCTACCTAGGCCGCTTAGGTAGGTGCTGATGATCCCCCCCCAACAAAAAAATCGCACGCACACACCTACTTCGGAGGCACATATCTACTTGGAGAATGCTCACGTGTAGGTAAACAGGCCTACCTAGGCTGCGTAGGTAGGTACTGATGATCTCCCCACCCCCAATAAATGTTACTAAATCAAGTCTAGTGCGTAACTAATTTTGCATCGTAATAGTACAAAAACAGCAGAATATAGCAAATTTAGAGTATTTAGTGCCCCACGAATTACAATCTTAAGAAAGGTGAAGCCGCCGAAGGGCGGGTGTATGAGATTTTGGAGAGTACTGGCCCGAACATCGCAGCAGCGTACTCTAGAGGGCATGTGTGTAAGGAACGGGGAGGGAAGGGCAGCGGCATTCCAATATCGCAACAGCGTACTCTAGAGGGCATGGGCTTGGGGAACGGGGAGAGAAGGGTAGCGGCATTTCAACATCGCAGCAGCGTACTCTAGAGGACATGGGCTTGGGGAACGGGGAGGGAAGGGCAGCTGCATCCCAACACAGCAGCAACATACTCTAGAGGGCATGGGCGTGGGGAATGGGTAGGGGATAACAGCGCCATCTCAATTTTGGATGTGTTTCACGGCATCTTACGGCAGTGCATTTGTTATTGTTTTTCATTCGTAGGATTTAGACAAAAGAGCACCCCAAATCCCTAAAAATATGCCATCACTCAAGAGCCGTGCTTCGTGTTAATGGTTTGACGACTCAGCATCAAACCTCACAGCTGACGAATCACGCGCTGCTCTCTGCTGCAGGGATCCGTGAGACGACATACCCTGCTGCTGCAAAGGCTCGCCCCTGGAGTGGCCAGCGAGCCCGGCTCGGGTAGTGGTGCATCTCCGAGCCGCGTGCCTCCGCATGATCAAACACACCGACGTTCATCCATTCCTTCGTCCATTCGTCATGGGATTCTAGACACAAATGTATATCGACTCTATGTTTAGTTCATTTTATATTTTGAATTGCATGAGGACCTTTGCAAGAGCGCTATTGCCATTGAGGGTTGTGTTGGCGCGTTCCCACCCAGTTTGTACCCAATCAGCACATGTTCACCCTTTTACAACAAGAGGCTGCTCACAAAATGGTACGTTCGGCTTCCAGTAAGGTGACCTACAACACTGCGGACAATATTTATGTATGCTAGACCAATTTCAGTTCATGGTAGCCACATCTTCCTTTCTATGGCCTGGTGTACTACGCTTATTACTGTTCGTGAATATAGGAACGTAGGCGCCGTAAGAGGCGCTGGACGAGTGGTAGCAAGAGACGAGCCGTACGGCTCCACGTACAGGACCAGGGGAAGCTTTGTGCCGGGACATTGCCACGACAGAAAGCTGATGGCTCGGCCTCATCTGCGACCCCTTGGCAGCCGGCGAAGCCGTGCACTTATTCCGGCCAATGTTCGCACAGGTGCAGGATTTTCTGAAAGGCATTACAACTGATTTTGACAATTCGGTAAAGTGTGTTCAAATGTGGGATGTATGCTCAATATTTGGCAGAGCAACCCGGTCACGGAATACTGCCTTCAACATCGGCATGTGTGCGTGAACAAGCGCGCCAAACGGCCTCTCACATAGCGCGGTCCAGAGGGGGGGGGGGCGGATCCGGACCCCTAAGATCTCGGAAACTACTGAAGTTAGAAGCGCAGCATTTGGAGGGTAGATTACGGCTATAGTGAATTCATTACTACGAGATCATCAGTCCAGTGTGCTGTGTCATGGGACCCGACGGTGAATGTTCATTACCACGAGATCATCAGTCCAGTGTGCTGTGTCATGGGACCCGACGGTGAATGTCCATTACCACGAGATCATCAGTCCAGTGTACTGTGTTACCAGGCACGATGTTAAATGTGCATTGCCATGAGATCATCATTCCAGTGTACTGGTTATAGGGCACGGCGGTGAATGTCCATTACCACGAGATCATCAGCTCAGTGTACTGTGTTGCAGGGCACGACGGTGAATGTCCATTACCATGAGATCAGTGGCCCAGTGTCTGCTTGGCACAAATCCATCACAAGAATGGTCTCTGAGATGGGTTCAGGGCAAATTGTCTCAAAAAGGGTAAGTTGACAGTCGGCTTCGGATAGGGTTAATGTTAAGATTAACCCGCGCCGTCTCGGGAGGGGTTGATAGGCGCCCCCCCCTAAGGTTTTCCGCGGACTGTGAAAGAACAGCACGCGGCAGCGCGACGAAATTTCGAATACCTTTTCCCACATCAATTTGGCATGTTGTGTCAAAATTGTGATGTCAGGTCATCTAGGGTTAACGAGTTAGTCAAGGTCAAGTGAGGTCACCTCCAGAGAAGTTCAGCCAGTCGTCAAGCTTTAGCGGATAAATATATTTTAATGAAGCTTTCAGCGTTTGCTTATCTTTAGGGATGAAACAAAATGTACCAGAGGAATTTTTTTCCTCGTTTCTGATTACTTATTTGTTTTGCATATTTGCCCATTAGAGATAAATTGAAGATTCTGGCTAAAGTAAACATTTTTTATGAGTACAAGTTGACTTCGAACAACGTCTTTCGGTCTGAAAAAAGTGAATTAGAAATTATAAAAAAGTGAAAAGTAAAACCCATTAGAAAAAAACCATTAGGAAAAACCCATTAGTAAAAAGTGAAAGAAAATTGAAAACTCAAAATTGTGAACTTTCAACAACAAAAAATTGTGAATTTTGGGTGTGTAAAAGTTGTATGGCCATGGTCTATTTCACCTTCCTTTTCTGATTCCAAACAATTTTTCTTCAAATCACCCCAAAATGAACTCTCCAGAGCCAGAAACATGATGTAAGTCGTGAAAACGTAGGCTCCCTAGTGACGTCACCTTTTGGGGGTGGGATACAATTTTGGGGGTGGTGTCTGGCCCAACTCGTCGAGCGCTTTCAGATGACACCTCTTTTGATTTCGTGCAACGCTTGGTTTGGAGATTAGAGGGAGGGGGTTGTAGCCCCCCGAGACGAGGTTGTGAGGATATGACCGGAAAGACATTTTAGGGTTAAGATATTTAAAATTAATATCGGTAACACTTGTGACCATCAGCTGCACATGAAAGGCATTTCCAGTCCGCCAATCTACGGATGTACTGTGGAAAGCCTTCTCGTTCGACTGATATGATTGATTCATGGTACAGGTCGACGGCAGCCAGTGGGACAACTGGCGCCACCAGTGCCCATTGCTGTAATTACTGCTACAGGGGCTGATGGTGACGGTCACGTAATGAAATGCGTCTCTGTGGGTTAAGCTGAATAATTTTCGTTTAGCACATCCTATTAAGTAATGATAGAGGTATCACACAGTTTGGCAACACATATTGGAATATACTCATGATTAGATGCGGACTAAGGCACTACTAAATGGAACCTTATCTTTCTGTCGTCGTATTTGTCAACACACACCTATTATTTGAATTATCAACTGGAGATACAAATGAAGATAACGACAAAATGAATTGGAATTGGAGAGAATTTCGAGGTATGCAACATAGTTAATTGAATTTGGTGCGCATGTCATGCCTGGACTTACAGATGTTCTTGCCATGAGTCAATTGTTCAGACATTTGAACCGGGGTTATCATTTTGATAAAAGTCCTTCCGATTTACATTTAAATCCTTTCAAATCGTTCTCAGATAACGAAGTAAATGCTTTGCATCAGCTAAACATACTGTAGTGCGTGGAATAAATATTAATTATTGCGTACAAACTAAATCTGATAATCTTCTATCGCATACACTTCACATGTGGGGTAGGGAATGAAGCCAAGTGCTGCCCCTCCCAGACGCACACATGCAGCTGCGTCATCTCCCTGGCATACGGCGTCCCTGTGCAGTTTAGCAGGTTAGCACGCTCCGTCTCTTCAGCTATTTCAGTATCGCCATCTAAGAGCACCGGAGGCTGTTTCTGGACATTCTTGCACCTTTCAAGTTAGACCAACACCGCTTAGTTCAGAAGTTTCCGATCCCGTACAATATGCACATGATATTTTAAGCGTGATATTTAAATTCGAATAAAAATGCAGTTCTTCTTGGGGTTCCGTACAGAATACTTAAATGTTTGTTTGCAACAAGGTGACCTCACACAATTGCTTGCAACTACTCTCTGGGCGAATTGCTTTACGATAGACATGGACTCCAATGTGAATTCTACCTTTTTAAACTCAGATTTGACATCCCGCTTCCCGAATTTGAATGCGAAAGTGCATTGGTGAGCAGCTACGGCTGAGCTGAGCTAAAAACACGGCTGAGCTAATTACCTCCAAACGATGTTGGCAGATGTCGCGCAGTGACGACCCGAGCCCGTCCTCTGTCCGCGAGACGGTTCAGAACCCTTGGGTTCAAGTGAGCCCCATGCCGCCTGTCTCCTCGGACGAGGACGAGGACACGGATGAGGAGGTGCAGCGACGCTGTTCTCGGCTCACATGCCTGTACTACCCTCACCTGGCCTGCAGTCGCGCCCTCCGCTGGATCAGAAGACATCCAAGACTTGTCATCTCCTTTGCCTCACTTATCTGGCTGGGATACGTTATCTTCGTTGTGATTCACAACTTTGCCGTGAAGAATCGTCCGTTTGATATGTGCAATGGAGGCGGCTTGATTGTGTGTATCAGCAGCGCCGTTGTCACATACATCGTGTTTCGCAAGATGGCGGATATCTACACCAATCATAATATCGGCTGTCCGCAGGAATGCTGTGTTGGACCGTGGCATTGGTGTCATGGCATGTGGGGACGAAGGTAAGAGCAACATCAACAAAAGGGGGATTGATGCGAGCAATGAAGGCCTCGCATTGTGGGGAGCAGTGGAGGATAGAAGCGGAAGCCATTGCTGCTTGTAAGGCAGACATTCGATTCGGCAGCTGCGGCTGATGGAACCTCCCCACTGTGTCGGCGACGGTGTCGGAACCCAGGCCATTCGAGGTGACCCTGGCTCAAACTACTAAATTCGTATATTTTCAAAGCTTTCGGTAGATCTGAACCGATCTGGGACGGACTGTAAGTGATACATTAAAGTCTTGGTCTGAACAGACCATTAGCAACTCCTTGTCTTGTGTAGGAAAAACACTGCAATATTGCCGAACAATTTTACCTTCTGGCTGGATTTGATCTGTGATTGACGGACAGCTTGAGTTCGAAGAGCCGCATTTCAGCAGGGCATCGACATTTATTTGTTGACTGATCGGTATAAAGTTGTGCACATAATCATCTGGGAGTGAGAAATCGTCTTCCCACTGCACGCACTTGCTAGGTGGAAATGCAATGTAAATTCTTCCAAGTGTATTAAGAGTTCATGATGTACTATTTGCAATCCAGATGTGGTCCCCATTTGAGATAGAAACGAATGAAAGACTTTTGCGATTTGTGACATTTTTTTTTACAGCTGAAGCAACCTTCCAACTTCTGGTTTCAGTAGCACTCACTGGTGTCATCTGTGTCACTTCGAAGTGGTTTTTGAAGGTATGCGCACACTGCCGATTCGTCCCTCCTAAAGGCTGAATTCAGCCTCTGTTCAAAGTTGAGTGGGAGGAAATTTTTCGATACAACCTCAAGCCTCCCCTTCCACAGAATAAATTTGTATTCAAGCAGCGGAAGGAAAATCTGCCAATATCCTGAAGAATCTTCAATTTTTATCACATGAGTTCCTCCAATCGTGTTCATTAAACGACACCCCTTTTAACATTGTCCCAAATCCCAAATGACACCCCTTTGAGTAAAACAGTTTCCCTGTACGACGGTAGTTGGAATCCGTTCCATGTCCCTCCGGAAGGCGTTGGAACGAACGTCTGCGCAGCTTACACTCGCTTTTTCAGGTACGTCCGTGTTGTCGTATTCACTCTGATCTTCATCGCCATCGTGCTGCTCACCCACCGTGGTCAATACGTATCATATCATCAGGGCATCTCTGTAATTGGATACTTGACCATCATTCTCGTGGCATACTTATTCTCCGTGAACCCGGAACAAGTAAGTGCGGATCAGAATGGTTCTATTCTCGAAAAGTTAGGTGTTTCGCCTTTAGAGTTTCAGGACGATGGCGATTCGTTTTGTTCGTGTAAGCGCTTCATGTGTGTGGTGAAGCCTGGCTATGCAAACCGACCGTCACTTAGAATTTTGTGTGCACGCATTTAAACACACGGAAAGTATCATAGTTTCTTTTTTCACTCAGGACTGATTCTGACAGATTTCATTGTTCGGTTTCACACTTCACGCACGCCAGATAACGAGGGAAATGGTGAAACTAAGCCAGTCGGCCCACTTGTCTTTCGAGGTCCTCACGAAATACACATATTTACTGTATTAAATGTTCGATATAGGATAATCGAAAGAATAATATACGATATTCGTGTAGTAATATTGCACCTCATCGGATATGGTTTGAAGTTCTGGATAACTTCACGCCCATTCACGGGTGCATGGGCGACAAACTTCACACAAATTAAGACACATTTCCGGGTATCGTTTTGTTAATGGGTGTGGGAGGCGTGAATGCGTAAGCTAAGACGCTTCTTGCCATTGTGGTGTGGATGGCTAACTCAGTAGGTCACCACGTTAAATCCGGGGAGATTGTGGAGGGACCAACTCAATAGGGTGTCATATTAAACCCAAAAGAGTTTGTGGAGAGAGAAGCTAAACTATTGCGGAGAAGCGGAAATAGCCCATCCAAAAGTATATAAAACGACCTGTTCCGACACAGGGCAACTCATGCAAATCTTGGATTCTCTTGTTGACATGCGGCCGCCTGGGAGTGGTTTCAGGGACATGTCGGCTGGAACTTGCGACACCGACCCCTGGAAGGTGGATCAGGACTCAGAGCATTGAGATCGCACACATGATGTCTGAATGCAAGCAAAATACAGCTGCGCCTGTCCTCGGATCAAATTGAGACTGGTGGTGCAGAATCTATCGTCTGTTCTCAGATCAACTGGAGACTGGTGGTGCAGAATCTATCGTCTGTCCTCAGATCAACTGGAAACTGGTGGTGCAAAATCTATCGCTGCAGTTCGTCACCGTGTACAGCATGATTGTCTGGGACTTCGGTCGTCTTCTGCTTCAGTGTTCTGCTGAGAAGTTCTCCGTTTTCTTCGAGTTTAGCGCGGAGGCAGCGCATGTTGCCTTCTCGACCGAGTTGCCACAAATGATGGCAATTGAGGTACGACAGACGACTACTGGTAAATGGGTACGGCCATAGCCAGCTACAAGACAGACGTTTTTCTCGAGACGAAATGTCAGAAAACCTGTTAGAATTCCTTACAGATCCTAACTTTAGAAAATGACCACTTTATCTCAAAATCTGAAGCAAATAGGAGTCATGTGAGCTATGTTTCCCCTTCGGTTCTCATATGGTTATTTTGGTGACGTATTACCAATGTGTATATATATAACTTTTTACCTATGTACTGCATATGCACCTATTTCAGTAGGTAGCTTATTGCCTATGCACCAAGTACGCACAAACACACACACACACACACACACACGCATACACACACCCATATATATACATATATATATATATATATATATATATATATATATATATATATATATATATATATATATATATATATATATATATATATATATATATATATATATATATATATATATATATATATATATATATATATATATATATATATATATATATATATATATATATATATATATATATATATATATATATATATATATATATATATATATATATATGGTTGTGTTTGTGTGTGTTTGTGCGTGCATGTGTGATTGTGTATGTGTGTTTATGTGTGTTGTGTGTGTGTGTGTGTTGGATGATTCTGAAAGGATTCCCTACCTTGATTTTGGTGCAAGAGACCTAACAAATAAATTAAGCATAAAGTAAATTATACCTTTACAAATCACGTACAACGGAAAATTACTCAATGTGGTTTTCACATGCTGTTAAAACACCGTTGCCTGCTAAATGGCCTATTTTGGATGCAGATTTTATTGATGGAGAAAAATAATATTCTGCACTCTCGCTCGGCATCCTCCAATAAGGTGTTTCGTTTTATATCTTCTGTGTAAATCAATTTGGCGATATCTCATGCATTCCTGCATGCTATTTGTACATTTCATGATTTTTCATTAACACTCACCCTTGAGTGGCATTCTGCCACCTTCGCCTGTGGACGGGGGGAGGGGGGGGGGGGGGGGGAGGGACCTCCTAGCTATTCCAAACGAAACGTGCCACAAGAGACAAGACGACAAAATGGACGGGACGAGATCTCGCGATTCGCACTCGATGTTTGTACCTGGGGATGATTGGTGACCCTCCAGGTCAGGTCAAATATCAAATTTTCGCAACAATTGAGGTGTTTCACAAGTTGATCGCCGATGCTTTGCGAATGCAATGATATATCTCAAGTTCAATTTAGAGCATAGGTCAAGTGTAAGCCGAGGTCAAGGTTTGACCTCGCATTTGGAAACTTGATAGAATGTTGGTTAAAACCACTGCTTCCACCCACTCGGTGTAAATATGGACGCCAAATCAAATTCAGGATTTCAAGTAACCCTAGATATCCTCTCAAGCTAATAAAAAAGGTCAGACGAAGTCAACATAGGTCAATGGTCTTGAATGACCTTGGAATGGTACCGGGGTAGTGTCCGAATATCAATTGAGTCACCTATTATTATATCCCGCACAAAATATGTCGCTTTAGGTCACAATGTTATGTCAGGATGCGACAATCCACGAATTAATTCAAGAATGGTCGGAGGTGTTCCCCTTGATGACGTCATAGCTCCGTGATCTGATATGACACGACACAAATTTACGAGAAGCTCCGAAAAAGACGCCCCAGAGAGTACCGCAAATTTCACTGTATTCCGTTCAGCGGCTCGGAAGCCATCCACGAAAGCTTTAATGGGGGAGGGGGGGGGGGGGGGGAGTTGCATCAAATTCACTCACATCCTTCCACTGGCGATGATTAAGAGGCTAAAGCGAGTGATAGGATATGATTGATAGCTATTGATAGAGCCTATATCAGTGATAAGTCGATTATTTATTCCATCCATTACAGTTAAACAAGTGACGGTACAAGAAATAGCTTACTAAACTTCAGGCCTGGACAATAGCAATAAGCTGCTGGTGTGTCGTTTAGCTACATATATGACGCGTGTGGCGATTATAATCGATATCAGTTTTTATATGTGCGTGCGCCAAGTTAACCGATCACAGTTCAGAATTGGTGTGATAATAGAAAGAATAGCTTTCGTGGAACGCAACACTATATAACACAGATGTATTTATATTCACATATCAAATCCCTCCCACGGGAGCTGATGGCGAGTCAAACTGGCCGCTGATCACGCCTGTGCCGATGTGGTGATGCTTCTGCATCGACTGGTTGCCAGATCAGTTCGTTCCATCACACGCGGACAAGAAACACAAGGTACTCCATTTCACTTCACTTTCAGTCTTCGTAGCTCGACATTTTCAAGCTAACGTATCCATATATGCTTACACCATACACTTTATCTTCCCCGGCCTACGAATGGTCATACAAAAGAGCTTGGCTGGCGTTGCAGCACGTGCGTCTGTATCATTTTCGACCGGCGCATTCTCGGCGATTGATCGATGGATCTCGAAGCCTCTTGGGCGAAATCTATTTAGCTATTGTCACAAAAATGTTGCACTATGGTTGGCTAAATTGGTGTGTGCACAGATAAACTGATTTCGGTCACCATCGTACACGCCATATATATAGCTAAACGACACCCCTGCAGCTGACACTATTCAGCGGCTTACAGGCGCATTCAATTCAAATGACAAGCATCCGAATTCAAACAATTGATGTTGAAAAGCACGCCAGCTATTGCAGCGATACAAGAAACCTACCTTCTGGACAACGACAAATATACTTTTTTTCAGTAAGAGGCTACACTATGTACCAACACAATGTAAACTCAGAACATAGACAAGGAGGAGTAGCACTGCATGTTTCGAACCAATATCCTCAACACCAAATTAGCTTTAGCACACCTTTGAATATTGCCGGAGCGCACATTCACGTTAACGGACTACAATTCGCTGTGCTTCCCGTCTATCTATCCACAAATTCCACCATTGTCCAAACAATGGGAGACGATGCATAGTGCACAATCGAAAGGGAACGGAGATTTCCTGGTTCATCGCATAGAGAAAAAGAACATGTGTGCTCCCCGCAGTTCCTGTGGGCACATATATTGCCAGAAATAAAGTCATATTTCGGAATTTTGCATTGCAAGACATACTATGTACATGGTGCGAAGATCTGTACAAACATTTGGAGAGCAATTTGGACGGCAGGTTGCGAAAAGTTCCGCGACCGAAGGGCTATGTGGAAGTCTAAGTGGAGTAGAATGTCGCGAGATAATGTTAGGTCTCTCGACATCTGTACTCCGCCTCGGCTCCACCTTGCATGTGTGCGTGCGGTTTGTGTTTAGTGTAAATTTTCAAACCAGGAAAAACCCGAATGTGAAGGAAAAAACAGGTGCAACCATATTTAGGGAAGTCCATGCGTTTTTGCCAGATTGCGTGGCGATCCATCCTACCTATAAGTGCAACGAGTGCGCTAACTGCTTGTGCTGTGTGGTGGTCGAAAACCTGAAATCGCATGAGGCTCAGAAGGATCGGTAGGTTTTGGGAATTTCGAGCACATATTTTGTGGACGATATCGGAGTTTGTTATAAATGCCAAGACAAGATCGATTAGTTCTGGATGAATATTACCCAGAAGGTTGGGTAAATCCTTCGTCAGTGTGGAAACACGAAGATAAGACAGTATACGGCGACGTTTGAGATCATAGGGAGTACATTTCATAAGTAAATGCTTCACGGTCAGACGCACATTGCACGAGGAGCAGATTGGTGGCCGAGAACGGTCAAAAAGATGGCTGTGGGTGAGTCGAATGTGGCCTGAGCGAAGACGGGCCAAAATAACCTCGTGTTCTCGGCTGCACTGGTTGGACGTAGATCACGGGACTATGATAGGCTTGATATGATCAAGATGGCTAGAGTGACTGTCTCGCCGATTGTTTCGAAGGTATGTTGAAGAGCATAGATTGTTTTGATGCAATGTATCCGAAAGTGCAACGGGGATACTTAGAGGCGTTAGAGGTGTAGGAGGTGTTAGCTTCATTTGTTAGTTGGTCAGCTTTTGTACTCCTTGGGATTCAGGCGTGGCCAGAGGAAGCAACGTTTTTTCAGCATGGTAGAGAGAGGAGGATGCTAATAATAGCATGGACGCCAGGGTTTTGAATGCCTTCCAGTCGTTGGAGGGCCTGTAAAGATGACCTAGAGTCAGTACAAATAACATTTTGTGCACTTTCTAGACGTTTTATATGGATCAGAGCATTTCTGATGGTACGTAATTCGGCCGAGAGCACAGTTTTATATTTTGGCAGCCTTGTGAAGAAGTTGTAGCTTGGGCCAACAGCAGCAGCACCTACTTTAGTACCATGGCTAGAGCCATCGGCATTAAATAATTCGTAATCAGTGTGTTCACTTTCATATTTCAAAATAGTAGTCTTTATTTCAGCATCAGGTATTTGGAATTCGCTTACTTAAAACGAAAAGAACTTGAAGGTGGTCTGTCCAACCAAAATGGAAATACAGGGGTGTAGTTGCGATGGAACGAACAGTCATAACCAACATTAATCCATATTTTTCCATAATGATGGTCAAGGCGCTTGAGGGGTTACTTATAGTTTCCCTGTTGTAGACGTAGTCAGGTCTGAGTGCTGGGCGGGTTGGGCCATTTTGAGTGAACAATTGAAAATACGTGAGAATGATGAGAAGACGATGGTTTGCTAAAGAGGGTAGGTTGGTATCTCCTTACATTGCCAAAATTGGTGTAGTTTGAAACGCTCTAGTGATGATTTTCAGGCACGAGGATTGAATAGTGTCAAGACGCTTACTAAGAGAAGATCTTGCCATTGAAAAACAACAAAAATCATTCGAGAATTGAGAGGATTAGAACGATGTAAAGTGTGCTTACAGTCTAACGGTCAGATCCCCAGGTGCGACCGGACAAACATGTTCGTATACTTACACGGGTAAAGCATCGGGTTCGTACTTCTTCTATGTGTTTCTGGAACGTCAAGCAGCTATCAAGGGAAATTCCAAAGAATGTAAGGGAAGTGACTCCGGGTACAGGATGGCCATCTAATTGCAACGCTAAAGGGTTTCGAGGCATTGCACCGCGCTTGAAAATCGATGTTGCTGATTTCGGAGCAGAAAGGGAACGCCCCACTTTTTACACTGCTCAACACGGCGACACAAGACGGAGAAAATGCAAAAAGGAGAACGACCAACTAATTGTGATATGGGAGCACCACAGTGCGATATTGTAACAGAGGTTCCATAAAATTGCACTTTTGACTGTCCCGTAACTATAAATCATGTGACCCCGTAAGCCAGCCGACCGTAAATGTACACCGTAAGTGTAACGCCTTACAAGCCTGAGCCGGCTGGCGGCTCGCTGCCGGTCTGTGCCGCCGCAGTGACCGGACGTCGGGTCAGAGTCCAATTATCGGCGACGCGGCCGCACCTAGTCAGCGCTTTTACGGGGCCGACGGCCGCCCTCTGCGGCGGAGATTCGGGCGCCTGCAGCAGACAGACCTCACGACCTGCCCCCGCCGACAGTCGTCTCTGAGCAGCCAGGCGACGCGGTTCTGTAATGCTGGCGGTCGCGTGTTCTAAATTAATAACCGATTTTGGCCTTAAATTCAACAGTAGGTAATATCACGGTTGTTCGTCGGCGCGGAACATTTTTATCAACGAGTTTTCTGGTGTTCGACTGTTGCCATCTATTCGCCGTTGCACAATATAAGCAGTGCAGAAAACTTTGGAACTTTACGACCGGAGTGACGCGGACGCGAGTCCTACTAGACTATCACGTGACCGATATAGGAACTTTCCTGCAATATCATCAGCGAAAAAGGAGCAATGTACCGATGGAAAATTAAGCGCTGTGTCAGAAAATATAATTGATGGCAATAAGAAATAGGGTGGTAGGTACCACACTGCCCTGTGAAAGGCCGTGGTCGCGTATTTGGTGATCGGCGGATATGGACTACCGTAGCTTGATACTTTACAAAGCCCATTTGTACAGAGGATACTAATCGAACTATGTTTATGACAGTATTATGGGACTTCCGGAAGCCACTTTGGAATGCACATAACGTTTTTTTGCAAAGAAGTGTCGAAGACGTCTGTTTACCATACGCTCAGCTGTTTTGCAGGCGCAGCTTGTGAGCGAAATTGGGCGGTAGGATTTGGAGGAGAGAGCATCTTTTCCTGGTTTTCGTATTGGGAGAATGCTGTTCTTCAACAGCACACATTCACCAAGGAATGCGTGCTGTTCCCATAAGTGGTTAATTGTCAACAAAAATAGCACCAATTGAGCTCCGACAGCTTCGTGAAGAAACTGTAGGGCATGCCATCGGGGCCTCCGGCTGTGCTATTGCTTCGTTCCAGAGAAAGCTTCAGCTCTCTTAAAGTAAAGGGGCATTGTTAATTCCAGTATTCGAAGAAATGAAGTCTATGTTCTGTGAAGTCTATAAAGAAGCACTCTATGTTCATGTTTAGTTCAAAATTAACCACAGGAGGATAAATATTTTGAGATGAGATACATGAAAAGTATTTGGCGAACGTGTCGCATGAATGACATCTACTCGGAGCTGGGAAGAGCACCAAAATATGGGTAACGGGAAGTAAAGGATCGAATGCATTGCTATATTTTACTTAACGGTGTAAAGCTGTTGCATGAAAACGCGGAATCCTGCCAAACCCTTTGGTTTGGAAGTTCAGGGTTTCGGAGCATGTTTCACGTGCTTCTGCGTATAGATTTGTCCGATGTTCACATGTACATTTGTTTTCAAAGCTGGCGCAAGGCTCTTTTGCGTTGTGCCTTTGTCCTTTGGCAGCGGTTGGTCCACCAGAGGGCGTTCGAGGGCGCGGGTTTGAGGATCAGATCAATCTGAGCGGGGCATAGCTGAATTGGCCTCTGACCTGCCGTGATATAAGAAAGAGTCCATGCTTGGGAGGTGGTCTATCTGTACACATTTAGCACGTGTATTGTTGGATATATTAAAACCAGCCACGTTTGATTTCTGAGAAGTGCTAGGTGTAGGGTTAGGCGATGTGATTCGACTCGCCGGGGTTACGGCAATTGGGAAGTGATCGAAGAATAGTGGATCAGATCGGACAGACCAGTGGAACATGGGGCTAACTGAGACCAAGCAAGGGATAGGTCGATCACCGCTGTTGTATGATGGCTGGGGCTTAGGAATGTGTCAGAACCGTCATTTAGATGGCTCAGAGAGAATATTTCCAGTACTTTTTTCCAGCATGCGACCACGGGCCGATGTTTGCTGGCTGCCCCACATAGTGTGGTAGGCATTGAAATCGCCAAGAATCAAACAGACACCCGAAGTCTGCTTAAATAAACCATCAGTGTTGGATTGGATGACCGGATAAGACTACAGCACGCCTTTCAGCAGGACGTGGAAGAGAAACGGCTACCTCAGCAATTCAGTAAGCCCGGAAAAATCCCGAAAATCCTTCTAAATACACCCGTTCCAATTTTGACCACCGATAGCATTGTCATAGGATTGTATAGTCAAATGCTCACTGTGTACTGAATACTGTACGGGTGAATTTTTACGTGAACTGGGAAACATAATAGAGACAGTTTCTTCACAAAACTTGCGAAAATTAAATTTAGTAGAATACTGAGAGATAAGTAAAGTAAAGAAACATGACGGAAATTACTTTTGAAAGATTGACTGATAGCTTTAACCAGATGAGGATGGAGATGCGCGATCAAGGAATGAGCCAAAACATAAAACCATTTACCGTAGAGAGCTATTTTAAATTGTGTGACTGGATTAAACAACTGGATCGCATCAGCTTCAGCATGGACCACGAACAGCTAAGAATAATCTGTCTGAAAACCCTCGGTGGACCTGCGGCTGAATTTCTGCAACGTATGCTGACACATCAATCAAATTTGACGTGGGCAGAGATCAAACAAATTATGAAGTAAAGATATTCAGACCTTGCAGACCAAAAATGCTCGCAGGAAGCCTTGCGAAAATTAAAACAGCACCGATCTGAACTCGCTCAGAATTTTGGCGAACGAATCCTCACTCTAGCCAAAGAGGCGTACACAGATCTGAACTGCGCTGCCACACAGGAAATACTAATATACATCTTTAATAAGGGCGTGCAAAGTAACCAGCTGGCCGCCAAGTTGTACAGACACCCCTTCCGGAACCTAGAAGAAGCGATACAATTCGCAGTACGTGAACAAAATCTGGAGAGAACGCTTCTTTTGACTAGGGGAATGCCAAAACAGGAGGATGAGCCAATGGACGCCGATGTTATACAACCAGGAAATGATCGAATTGACAAATTAGAGAAATTAGTGGTATCTCTGGGCGAAACGGTATCGAAGCTCGCAGCGCAAAAATTAGACCCACCATAACCACAAACCCAACCTCAGTCTGGACCCCGAGTATTCCACTCATCCTACCCGCAGTATCCGCGACCACCACGACCTTATGTCCCCGGACCCAGCTATGGACCTCCTCCGCCGCGCCCCCTGCAGACCCCAGAGTTTGGAGACCACAACCGCCAAATCCGTCCAGTCCATCATTCCAATGGACCACCGATGGTCGGTCGATTTGCATCAAATGCGCAAAAACAGGACACCTGGGTCGGCAGTGCCGTTCCTGCCCAAATCTCCCTAGACAGGCGGGAAACTAAAAAGCTCCGTTGTGAACGGCCACGGTGGAGCTGAAAGTAAGCAGAAAAAGAAACAGTAACCACAGAGGAAGGAAAGGAAAAACATCAGGATAAAACGAGATCCAGAGAAACGGAAACAGAAACAGGGCCGAGATCAACAAATTCGCATTAAACCTAACACACCCATGTGCTGGCTTAACATTTGTAATCAGAGAGCATACACACCTGTGGATACTGGAGCAGATATCTCATTAATCTCAAAAGAGATCTTTGACAAAATTGCAGACGATCAAACCCTCAGATTTTCAGGAGATCAAAAAGACCGCATTCCACTCATTTCAGCCAGCGGGCATCGCTTGCAAAAATATCGGCGTAGGAACGTTCAGAGTCGAAATGAGTAAGTTCAGAAAGCCATTTAGCTTCCAAATCGTGGAAAATCTGACAAAACAGTGTATGTTGGGAAATTATTTCTTGAAAAGTTCGGAGTTCGGAGCAAAATTAGTTTCGAAGAAAAAGCCTTATCCACATGGTTCCCCTGCGAACACAGCGGACTAGTACGCAGGCGAGCTCACTAGTCAGAATCAAAGGACGCATACATATCTCGGCCAACACGGTCGTGGAGTGTCCGGCAGCTGTGAACAGAGTACAACTCGTGGAACAGACTTGATATGTGCGGTCACTGGACAACATGCCACTGATTTCAGAGGGGGGGGGGGAGTGAATTTTTTAGGTGTGCCGGACCATGAAGGTCATTTGCGCCGCCTTTAAAGCGAGTACGTTACATGTCTGTCTATAAAGCGAGCGTGTGTGATCAAGGTGCAGGCAAGTGGACATTTACGTTAGGGAATTTTACGTTAGTTTGCGTGATATTTTAGGTGCTGAAGGCGATGGTCTGGGTTGGGGACAGTTCCCTGATGTCTAAATGGTTTAGTTTTACTCCTCCACAAAATAATTTGTAGTTTTGGGTGGGGTTGGGGGTATTGTGAGAGTGACGAGAAGTTGATTTTGCCAGGGTGCCGGCTTTAGCCTACTCTTATCGAAGAGCACCGAGGGATCTTTACCGTGCGAACAAGGAGGTAATCGTTCACACCACCTATCACGCCGGCTGCCGCGTTTTAGTTGTTAGTAGCGGGTTAGTCTAGCATGCCATGCAGGGTTGTCAGTTGGGTTAGTACGGTGTTTTGCAATTCGGCTCTTCTATGTCCGCTGTACCTCTGGGTAGCCGTTTACGTTATGAGTTGCTAGGAAAATCGGCTCATCTACGTCCGATGGCTCCTCTGGGTAGTCGTTTTACGTTAAGCTAATTTTTATTTTTATTTTTGTTTATGTTTTCCTCAAGCAAGTCGGTTCATCTACTTCCGACGGCACCATTAGGTAGCCACTTATTTCTAATTGAGAAGCAAATCGGCTCATGTACGTCCGACGCCATGCAGGGATGGCTATTTACGTGTTTCCTTCGAGTGTTTCGCGGTCATGCATTGCGAGTTGATGTGAGTGTTGGTGGTGTGGTGCCTACAATGCTCCTGCTAGTTGTGTGGCATGCAGATATTCAAATAGCAATCGAAGGAGTTCTGGGTGCTTGTCACCGAGAAGCGATGGAAGCGATAGGATGATGCCCTCTTTTTGGCAGAATGCCTTAAGTGGTTGTCTTTGGGAGCTAAAGCTGCTACAGTCTAGCAGGATGTGGCTTATGCTTAACGTGGTGTTGCAGGTGCCGCAGTGCGGTGTTGTATATTGGTCATCCTCTAATTGAGGCTGTGTTAGTTTTGTGCAACCGGTTCTAAGTCTAGTGAGGATGACCTCTTTTTGTCGGTGAGATTGATTTGATGAGTTCCATGTACCTATTGTTTGTTTGATGGCGTGGGTGTGGTTGGATTTGTGTTGTGCTGAGTTGTGTTGTGTCCATTTGCTCTGTTGATGTTGGCGAATATGGCGTTGTAGGAGTGCTTTGCAGTCGTCTACCGAATATTCCATGCTAGGGTAAGTGTTCAATGCTAAGGCTTGCTTTGCGAGCCGGTCTGCTTCTTCGTTACCTGGGATGTTGGCGTGGCCCGGAATCCAGAGGAAGGAATAGTTCATATTTACGTTATGGGCCACGAGTTGTTGGATTCTATCAATGAAGTGATGTGGACAATCATGGGTGTTAGTAGTTGACTGGAGGACAGATTTGGGGTCTGAGCAAATTACTACGTTTCTCGCTTTACGTCTCATGAGAATGGTGATAGCGGCCAAAATGGCCACTGCTTTAGCGGAGTAGATGGAGAAGTTATCCGGTAGACGCTTTGAAAGTCTGAGACCTGGTCCAATGATGCCGATGCCTACCTTTGCCTCGTGTTTCGACCCATCCGTGAATACCAGTGATTTTTGTTTGTTGTCATCGGCGAACTTGTGGAAGAGGCCAAGAATTTCCGCCGATGTGATAGTGGATTTCTTTTCCGAGATCAAGTACTCGACCTTTGGTTGACTGAAAGTCAAAAATGGCCTAGTGGACGGTCGAGTTGCAGTGGATGGCATTTCGAAGTTTAGATCTGAGAGAGCCGTGGAAATTTGAATGCTATATGGTGGAAGCTTGCGCGCAAATCGGCTCTTGTCGTATCTATCAGGCGTAAAGCAGCGCTGTGCTGGATGATTTTTGATGGACTTGACTTTGATGTGGTAGCGGCACAGCTGTTGTGTCCTCCGGTCGTGGAGTGGGGGCGTGCTTGAGTCCACTAGTAGACTGGCTATCGGTGTGGTGCGTAGGGCACCTGTGGCTACTCTGATGCAGCTGTTTTGGATGATTTCTAATTTTCGGCTCTGGCTTTCTGAAATGGTGGCAAAAATGATGCTGTTGTATTCTAGGATGGGTCGTATGATTGATGTGTACAGTCGCATTAGTGTCTTCGATTTCCGGGGGCGGACAGGGTTTCCGCCCCAGTCTATGCCTGCAAGTGCTCGGAGTATGTTGACGCGCTTCGCACATCGCTTTGATATGGTGGCGATGTGGGTGTTGAAACCGAGTTTTTCGTCTAAATGTACTCCTAAGAACTTGAAGCATTTCACCTGTTCGATGGCTTTGCCATCTATTTTAAATAGAGTTTTGGGTATTGGGCGGAGACGACTATATGTGACGGTGGCCGATTTTTCTGCGGACAGGGTTAGGCCCCAAGTTTTGCACCACTTTGCAATGTGGTCTAGTCCTGCTTGAATAGTTTTTTTTTCAGCTTTAAGGAAGCATTGTGATGTTGTCCAAATGGCTATGTCGTCCGCGAAAAGTGAGTACTGAAGTGAAGTGTCAGTGTGGTCAGCAAGTATGTCGTTGATCATGATGATGAAAAGGCTCGGTGAGAGCACGCTCCCCTGAGCCAGGCCCTGCTCCTGTGTTGTGGTGTTTGATGTGACACTGCCGCATCGGACCTTAAGGGTCCTGTCTCTAAGGAAGTTGAGAATAAAGTGTGCCATGTGTCCGCGTAGGCCTATCTTGTGGAGTTTGTGTGCCAGTGCGGATTTGTGTACTCGGTCAAATGCGGCAGTGATGTCCAAGTAGGCAGCTACTGTTGTGCGTTTGATGCGTGGACCACTTTTATGTCATGCACTAATCTATTGAGATTGTCTGTGGTTGATTTTTGACGCTGGAAGCCGCACTGAAATTCGTCGAGCAGGTCGTTGTGTTTCAGAAATTTCCTCAATCGTGTGTTGACCATGCGTTCGACTAACTTGATAGCACAGCTAGTGAGTGAGATGGATCTATAACCTTTTGGGGTGGAGTGATCTTTGTGCGGCTTTGGCAATGGAATGACTACGCTCTCTCGCCAGGATGCGGGAAACGTGTCGCTTTCGTACAGTTCATTTATGGCCGCTAGTAGGTACGTTAGAGAGTTTTTGCTAAGTCGTTTAAGAAACTGCTAATGGATGTCGTCCGGCCCAACCAACGTGTTTCCACACTTGCTGAGGGCAAGGTGTAATTCGTGCATAGTAAACGACTGATTGTAGATCTCTCTATTGATAGAGCGGAACTTTGCTTTGGAGGCAAGGGCGTCTAGAGCGCTTACTATAGTGGTGTCGTAGTTGCTGTTGCCAGATACGCTGGCGTAGTGTAATTTAAAGTGGTCTACGACTTGTTGTTGGTCAGTGATGTACTGTCCATTCACCGTCAGCTGGGGGACTGGGCCTGGTGGTGGGCGTTTCAGGTTGAAACGCTTCATCGGGTCCCAGATTCTGCCGGGAGGGGTGAACCTATTGAATTGAGAAGCAAAAGACTGCCAACTGTTTTGTCGCGTTGTTCGAATTGTGTACCGGCAGTGTTTTTGAGATTGTCTGTATGCTGAGAGTTGTGCTTCGCACACGCATCTTTTGAATTGTTTGTGGGCACGGCGCCGTGCTGCGATTGCCCTTTAACAGTCCGGAGTCCACCATGGCGTAGATGCCTTTTTCCTAGGTTTGTTACTTTTTGGGACTGAGTCACGTGCTGCTGAGCTGATGGCCCTTAGGATTGTCTCGATCTTACTGGTCTCTGGAGTTGTTAGGCTGAGGTCCACCTGTTCCTCGAATTTAGCCGTAATGAGCTTAATTGAGATTGAGTAGTGGTCGTTCAGCCCGGGAACGTCTGAAACTGACCAGTCAAAAAGTGAGCTAAGTCGTTGGGAGCAGCACGTTAAGTCAATGCAACTGTCCGATCCTCCTAAGGTTGGATTGTAGCGGGTGGCGGCCCCGGTGTTAAGAAGTACTAGGTTGTGTTCCGAAATAGACTGTTGAATTTCGCGTCCTCTAATGTCAGTATGGTCGCTTCCCCAAGAGTGGTGTTTAGCATTAAAGTCTCCCATAAGGAGAACTGGTGGAGGGGCCTGAAGCAGCAAGTCGCTCAGCTCCTGTGGTGTGGGGGTTTCAGCTGACGGCGAGATGTATAGTGAAATGACTGTGGTTTGGCAATGGGCAATTTTGAGGCTGACTGCTACGCAATTCAGGGGAGTATTTAACGTTACTCGACGGTGAGGTATGCTGTTTGAAATGAATATGGCTGCGCCCCATTTCCTATTTGGGCCGTTTACGTTGTCGACGTGTCAAGTGTAATCTGGGATTTTGTTCCAAGTGGAGTCAGAATCTCGAAAGTGAGTTTCTTGGAGCGCAGCTAGTAATGGTTTTTGTTGCAAAAATTCAGATTTGAATTCTATGAACTTACCTCGAAGGCCTTCGGTGTTCCACTGCAGAAAAGTCCCATTGTCAAACGCGCTTAGTACTGTTGGTGTTCCTATACTGGGGTGGTGTCGGTGTCGAGTTAGGGGGAAAGGTTGAACCGGTGAACGGAGAGAGGGTTGGGAGGTGATCCAGGCAGGGGTGGTAGCCTGGACCTGGTCGCACGGGTTCTGGGAGGTGATTGGGTAGAGTGGTGGCGTGATTTGCGCTTGGGAGGCGCAGTGGGTTCGGTTGGGATTCGTTGGTCTGGAGTGGTGGATTCGACGGGCTTTGAAGGAGTGGTAGGTTCAGTCTGAGTGCTGGCCTCAGACGAGGATTTGGAGTGGGTTTGGGTGGGTGTGCAGGAGGTGGTGGGAGGTTCGGTTTGACAGGAGGTGGTGGCCGTGGACTTGAAGGTTGTCTGGGTGGGTGTTGTGGTGGCCTTGGTTCTAGGCCTTGATTTGTGCCGGCCGGATGGGTGTGGTAGGGGCCGAGGCCCTGGTAGTGGCAGTGGAGGGAAGGCTTCAGGATGGCGAGGTGGGCCCTGGCCGGTTCGAGGAGGTGACGCGAAGGGGTATGGCCAGGTCCCTGTGGGGGATGGGTGGGTACCCGTGGGGGATGGGGTGGGGACCATGTCTGGGTCTGAAGTGTGTTGGCGGAGGGATGAGGCGGGGTGGATAGTGGGATGGTGGTGGGCATGGGCCGGGTCTGAGATGGGGTGGGAGGGGAAGAAGGCCCATTCCTCGGTGGGGTGGATGTGGGATGCCGGGACGCCGGTGGAAATGGAGTGGGAGGAGGCCGTGTCGAGGGTGAAGGGGCTGTGGGTAAGGGCCAGGTCTGAAGTGGAGTGGGTGTGGGAGGAGGCCTGGTCCTGGGTGGGGTGGGGTGGGAAGGAGTGGTGATCGGTGAGGTCGAGGGGCGGTGGGCCGGGGAGGTCGGGGATCGGTGGGGCGGTTGAGGCGGGGGTCGGAGGGGCGTTGAGAAGGGAGGTGTGCCGGGCTCCGGGAGTCGGCTGCTGGTGGGATGGTTGGGCGGCTGGGAGCTGGTGTTGGTGGGGGTGTGGGTTTAGGTGCGGAGAGCGTCGCTGCGTAGCTTCGCCCGTCGGTAGGTGCGGTGTCGACAGGTGCAGTTGTGGCTGTGCGAGTGTCAGTGGTGGTGTGGCGTAGGTGCTGTCGTGCTGTTGCGCGTGGCACCCGATGTGTTGCCGCATACCGGCACACCTGCCTCTCGTATGCCCACTTGGGGTAGTCGGGGTCGGTGGCGGGGTGCGGCCCATCACAGCATGCACACTTCCTTTCGGAAGAGTTGCAGTCGGATGCCGCGTGGTGACCGGCGCACTGGCTGCATCTGGGAGTTGGTGACGCGCATGCGCGTTCGCCATGTCCATAACGCAGACAGAACCGGCACCGTAGTGGTAGAGGCACTTAGAGGCGGACCTCGTAGGTTTTGTTGTGTATGTGTACGTGTGATGGTATGTGTGGTGAGTCGAAGGTCAGTAGTATAATTTTGTGAGACGAGCGTGCCTCCCGTTTAAGTTGGCTGATTGTGGTTGTGGCGTTCAGGAGGGCTGAGGCGTCGAATAGTGCGGCGATGCTGTCAAGTGGCAAGTTATCCAGCTCTGGGGAGCGAATGTAGCTCCGGCTGGTGTTCAAGGCGTGGTGTAACGTGAAGGAGCAGCGCTGGTTGTTAAAGGTGGTTGTGGTCAGTAGGGTTTGTGTGTCCGCGCTGCTCTGTGTTTCGACTAGGATGTGTGTGGTATGCTTGTGGACCTTGAAGTGTGTTGAATTAAGAAGGTGTCTGAGTGTCCTCTCGATAGTGAAAGGAGACTCCTGCGTGATGTTGTGTCCTGTTTCTGTGCACATACCTACTAGGTAGGTGTCTTGTGTGGTGCTGGCGGCAGACGCCATGGTGTGTAAGGGTTTGGTCCCACCCCCCGCAAGTGTCCTTCCTGACTGAAAAAAATTACCCGGATTCGTTGCACCCTGGACCGAGATTTCGCTCGGTCCCTGCCCCGGCCGCAATGGCCCAATACAGTGGGCTCGTCACCGTTAGGTTACCTCCGGGGGGTAAAGGTTAGTTGGGAGACAGACAGTAGTTGGGGATATGATGAGGGAGGTTTTCCTTCTAGATTCGCAGGAGTGCTCCTCTAGGGTCCCTGGATCTCTTCGTGTCTTGGCTGCTTCTGCTGCTACAGGTTTGTCTTCGCTGAAACCTTGGACCTTCCTGGATTTCTTCTTGCTTCTTGCTTCTCTTCGTGTGATTTCCGAGGAGCCAGGCTTGTTTATAGCCGAAGTGGTGGCCAAACCAGACCGCCATTAGCGCTTACCAGTGAGGATCATAATTACCACTACCAGAGATTTTACGTTGTACCACAACCAAGTAATAGCATTCGCTGAGAAAATAGACGAAACGGACTTGGAGAATCGAGTTCACATGTCACAGGACATTGACTTGACCTCGGCAACCGCACCCGATGACCCAATTGAGCAAGCCCAGCTGTCGCATCTGACGGGCGCTGACAAAGACGAACTCGAACTACTACGTACCAACGCTGACCTATTTGCTGCGACCGACGCCGACCTTGGTACGACTGACGTCATACACATGGATATAGAAACTGCTGACCATCCCCCCATCCGTCAAGCTCCTTGCAAAACTCCATTTTCTCAGCGAGAATACGTAGAGGACCAAATTAAAATTATGCTCGAAGCAGGGATAATTGAAGAATCCGACGGTCCGTGGGCCGCGCCCATTGTAATTATACGAAAGAAAGATGGTAGTAACCGTTTTACAGTCGATTACAGAAGATTAAATAGAGTAACGAAGAAAAACAGTTACCCACTCCCGCTAATAGAAGACATCCTTGCTTCCCTCTGTGGAGCGAACTTCTTTTCATCGTTAGATTTGAAATCTGGATACTGGCAAATCCCAATGTCAGAAGAAAGTGTACCCAAGACCGCATTTACGTGTTTCTTAGGTTTGTGGAATTCTAGAAAGATGCCATTTGGAATCTGCAATGCCCCCGGGAAGTTTATGGAACTGATGAATAAGGTACTATCAGGAATTCAAAACCAATTTGCAACAGCTTACATCGACGACATAATAGTATATTCGAAAACATTTAAGGAACACCTAGTTCACTTGGAGGAAGACTTTCGTCGTCTACGAAAAGCCAAATTGAAACTGAAATTTTCGAAGTGTGATTTTCTGAAAAAGGAAGTCCAATATTTCGGACATGTAGTGTCAGCCTCTGGCATCAAGCCAAACCCGGAGAAGGTAGAAGCCGTTTAACATATGGCAGCACCAATCAAAGTGAAAGGAGTCCGTTCATTCATCGGCATGTGTTCCTATTATAGACGATTCATTCCAGGATTTAGCCAAACTGTAGCGACGCTGATTAACTTAACAAAGAAACATGCCATATTCATCTGGACAGATGATTGCGAAAACGCATTTGCAACGTTAAAACAAAAACTAGCTTCTGCACCAGTGCTGGCGTACCCAGATATCACTAAGGATTATAAATTATATACAGATGCCTCACAAAAAGCAGTCGGAGCAGTTTTAGTACAAGAACATGGAGGTGAGGAACGAGTAATACAATATCTGTCAAAACAATTAAATGAAACCCAACGAAAATGGCCCGTGATCCAATTAGAGGCTTACGCTTGTGTCTGGTCAATTTCGAAGTTACGCCAATATGTACTTGGATCGAAGTTCACGATCATGACGGATCATCGACCACTTACATTTTTGAATCTATCGGAAATGAAAAATCACATGCTGCAACGATGGGCAATCATGCTTTCGGAACACAACTGTGAAGTGGTCTACATAAAAGGCAGCAAAAATGTGGTAGCGGACATCTTAGCAGAATTTAGGAAACCGAGCAAAAAGTAAACGTCATCGATTCCGACCATGTTCCCATAGGCGATTTCAGGAACACCGAATTAAAAAAACCGGAAGAAGAGTTGAGCAGAGATGAAAAACTCGAAGACGTAATGGTGAAGTGGGAAGATATTGAGAAACTTCAGAAAGCAGACGAGGAAATAGCAAAAATTCGAAAAATTATTAATGATAAGAATCACTCGGATTACAAAGACGTTGTTCTACAATACATGGTACTAGACATACTCATTTATAAAGTCAGTGAAGGACCACGCTGTGGCCCGTTCCCTGGACTACAACTGTGCGTACCACAATGCTTGAGAAATGAAGTACTAAAAGAGTTACATGAAGGCTTCTTTGCCGGACGTATGGGATGGGCAAAAAGATGAGAAACTTAAATTTAGATATTACTGGAATGGTATGTGGCGAGATACAGTAGCCTGCCTCAAAGCTTGCGTGCTCTGCACAGGACGACGGGCCAAGGCAGCTCCGGCCCCAATGCAAGAAATGTCCGTGCCACATTACCCATTTGAAATGATTGCTATCGACACTTGTGGACCGTACCCAGAAACACAAAATGCTAACCGATATGTCATCACAATCGTTGATCACTTCTCTTCCTGGCCGGAAAGTTTCTGCACCGAAAGAAAGGACGCCAAAACGGTGGCTAAAATTATTATGGAGGAGATTATTCCACGACCCTCCTGCCCACGAGTAGTTCTTTCAGATCTGGGCACGGAATTTATAAGTACGGTAATTGATGAACTAAAAACATGCCTGAATATACCACACATCACCACCATCCCTTATATGCCATCTACGAATGGGCGCTTCGAACGGTATCATAGGGTACAAAACGATATATTAGCAAAGGCAACTAACCAAAATAAAGATGACTGGGATACGAAAATACCCGCAACTCTGGCTGCCTACCGAACGGCAAATATTGAAAGTTCAGGCACGATATCATCCTTCTTCACGCTATATGGTCGAGATCCAGTCCTCCCCCTAGACAATTTGCTACAACCGAAAGTTAGATACTACGGAGAAGATTACGTACCAAAAATGTTAGCCAACTTACACGAAGCATATAGTCATGTGAAAATACATCTCGTCGACAGTCACGAGAAGAATCGAGCTTACGCAGACCGAAAAGCGAAGCCACGCAACTTTAAAATAGGAGACCCGGTGTATTACTACGATACCACTGTACAGCCTGGTACCTCTCCCAAATTATGGCTACCCTGGAAACCATACTTTAGAATAATCAAACAAATCAGCGCCGTAAATTACGTGATTAGGAATCAGATCAACGGAAAAACTCGCCTAGTACATGTGCAAAAACTACGATTAGCTGATACCACTACCGCCTGGGAACCTACGAAAGATTTTGACGAACCAGTTAACAGAAAGTATTTAGAGAAAAAGTATAAATCAGATCGCATCACACCTGAACGCATTCAGCCTCCAAGATTAGCCAAGCGGGCCGAAGCCGGCCCGAGCGATAGACTAGACGACGATAGCTACATGGATGTAGACATACCGTCCGGAACAATGGCTGCTGACACCGCAGTGCCCGAGATGGGAGCGGTCATGCCTGGCTCAATGCCACCGCCGCCGGTCGCGTCGGACCGACAGGAAACTGGGTCAGCGCTCACCCAGCCCACCGAGCCAGATCAGCCCCCAGCCACTAGCAGTGAGTCCGAGGATGAGTTGCCGTTGGCCGAAATAGTTGAACGTATGAAACGACCTCTGCCAACGTCTAGTGAATCAGAGAGTGAAAAATTACATTCACGAGTAACGAAACGTGCAAAACCTCAGAACAGTGACTCCGAGAATAATCTACCTTTATCAGAACTAGCAGAACGCATGAGAAACTCAGCCGAAAGCACACCGAGTATCCCCCCGAGAAACGACCTTTGGAAGTAACTTCTGACGACGATTGTTCCCCAGAAAAATTGCAGATTCACGACGATACGTCATCCTCTGAATATGATGCTGATGTTGAATGTGTAAAAATAAAGCCTGATAAAGCTAGTATATTCGCAACTTTCGTGGAGAAACAGAACGCAATGATGCTGGCACAAATGAAATCGCAAACGGAATTGTTTAAATCGATGTTTGAGTAGCTAATGAAGATACTGAATGTGGACCTGTGAGTCACTTCAAATAGTATGACGGTGCATTACAAGGCTCAGTGAAGCCACATGCGATGGCGCGAGTAGCGTCATCTTTAATGGATTTCCCTGTACAGGCATGAGGATGATAAGTAGGACGCTGTGACCTCAAACCAACTATTGTCTGAGTATGACACTAGCTTGTTATTTTGTTGCAGAATGACGCGGGTGGTCAAAATAATCCCTATCCTATTGTTCCTTATACTTGAAACTACCCACGGAGCTTTGTTTTTACCGCGCGGTGCAGTGTATGCTACGCATGAAACATGGAATGTGCATATACCGATTCCAAAAGATGAAGTGTCTAAAATGTTGACTGAGATGAACCACACGTTACATGTGTTTGAAAAACGTATAACCCAGTACCTAACTGATCATCCACACTTCCCATGAGCAATCGATGTGAAATCCCAGCTGAGCGACCGCCTGATCACACTTCGACTAAACCTAGCCGACGTCCTGGAAGCAGATCGATCAACCATCCCACGAAACTTAAATAGGCGCAAAAGGTCCGTGCTACCATTCGTCGGAGAAGCCCTATCCTTCATGTTCGGAACCACCACAGATGCTGACTTAGAAGCCGTCCTGAACCGTCTGAACACATTAGAAATTGGCAACGACCAGATCATACATGTTTTAGGAGAAAGCGTGTCCCTGATGAACCGGACAAACACAGCAGTTCAGACCAATCGAAAAGCAATCAACCACATCAGCCGCCTAGTAAACAACTTAACTTACCGGGTTTCGAAACTTGGTACCGGGTTCGAAACGAAACTTCGAAACAGACCGAGATGCAAAATTTTGAAATATACATCAACCTGCCAAATCAGATTACGAAATTAATTGAAAACGCCCGAGCCATTCTTCAACAGGCCCGTGTACAACATTCAGAGTTACAGCTGCAACTTAGCTTGCTGGCTCACGGCATTCTATCCCGTTCGTTTGTCGAACCAGCCCAACTGCGTGACCTTCTGTCCAACATAAAAAAATGCTCTACCAAGCGCAAAAGCTCTACCTTAGCATCCCGACGATTTAGAGAAATATTATCAGCTGATATATACATCCATGATGGTAGCGAAAGCCAATCCCTACGTGCTGCTGCCCATTTCGGTAGTAACAATTCCTGACCAATTCGAAGTGTTCGAGATCTTCAACACGAACCTCCCATGCCACAACTTGTCACTGGAAACAAAATTGGATACAGGCAAAGTAAAATACCTTGCTCTTAGCAAAGACAAGACTAGATACCTTGAAATCGAAGAGGACATTCATATCTGCCTACAACAACAATTAACTTCTGTCACTTTCACAGTGCCGAGCAATTCACTGCTACCACGTCATCTTGTGTGAAGTCGCTATACTTTCGCGACTCAGTTGAAATCGCAACCCATTGTAAAACACTTGTGCCTCGGAAGAGTACTCCAAAGGCACTAGAAGTGCAACAAAACATTTGGCCAATAATCACTGGAACTCCGATAGAAATTCACCTAGTTTGCGCAAATGATACCTCCGACTTTACTACTACAGAACATGCACAGTTGGTGTATTTCAAAAACGGCTGCTCACTACTTTCAAAGTACTTCAGAATCCCCGCCGTCAAAACCCAGACGGGACGTCCCGCCTAGACATCGACCGTGTCAAATCACTACGTAAGCAGCTGACCCGTCTGGCCGAGCTGACTGAACAAAATCTGCGTACACAGTTGCCCAACCTTGAACATAGCCCTGAGACAGACGTTCTGTCTAGCCCACCCGACCTTGATATCCCAATCTCCCAACTGAAACACCGGCTACGAACTGTTCGAGACCTTAGATATCATGCTAGACTGGGTCACTCGGCATTGGTAATCCCGGCAGCAATCGTGATTGCCGCGGCTGGCATCGTCGTCGTGTATTGTGTTTCGAAACGTAAACAAAGCTCTGTTCCCGCCACCGACACGTCTGACCTCAATCCCATCCACACTCAACCCCTACCGCCCGGTGAAGATGTCATCGTGATCCGCTCTGGCACGAGGCCAGAGGTCGCCAGAACCGACAACCGGGCATGACCTGATGGACTGGTCAGCCTGCCACAGGACGCCGATCGAGCCGCGAGCGCCACCCCGAAGTCACTACATCTGGTGACCGTGACCTACAGCACTACATTAACGGCTGTCGAGGGCAAGGGCGCCTCTGCCACCTGCCACCACCTCATGGAACGACACACAGGAGGCGCCTGCGGAACGAGACCTTCAGCTGCTACCTCAGTCGACGAAACCGAGGAGCTGGCCGCTGAACCGGCGCTAGTGAGCGCCACCGACCAGGAACCTGCCGCTGAGAACGCCGTGAGCATCACTACTGGAGACGCCGCTGGTGTCTCCGCTGAGGCCGCCGCTGACAATGCGAGCGCCGCCTCTGCCGCCGCCGTGAGCGAGGCCGGCGACATTGCTTACTCCATGGTACCCGAGATGACTGATGAATCACAGATGACTGCTGCAGACGGGCCGTCGCCGTGTCTGACGCCCGTGCAGCTGCCCAGGGCTGACAATACGGTTGGTACGGCAGCCATACTCGAAGACATTCGTAGAAGTGTAATTCTCTTTCACGAATACTTAGAAGAGCGCCAGAACGAACAGATCGGTGAGCGAAACGAATAGGATCGTGAGATGCGTGCCGCACTAATGGTGTTGGCAGACGTGGGCAGTGGTCGCCCACGTCAAACCGCAGTGCCGGACTAAACATTATATAGAGAAAACTTCAAGAAACAGTGAGCGCCGAGATTGTCGCGTAAACAGTGAATCATGTTAAGCAAATGTAATGTAAACTAATTTGGACTAGGGAAACGGGTGCCCTCAATTACCACTTAGACTAATCCGCGTAGGACCCGAGGTCAGGTATATAGTTTAATAAAGTATGCTAAAAATCGCGAATATTTACGTTGTCGTAATGTTAGAAATTTACTGGAAGGCCGTAATAATTCTAGTGGGATTTATAGTTCCATTTGTGCATGAAACCAAAATCTTTTTGGACCTATGTTGTGTTGTAACATTGTTCATGTTTTACTTGTGTTATGTGGCCCTCAGCCAACAGGAATGCGCCGATTGAGTCAGCCCACAGGTAGTGGCCACTGTTTTCATGACGTTGTGTCTGGACCGCTAAATCCAAACGCGGTCGGCCATGTTGTTCGGAGGTGTGCCAAAATGTATGTCGCCAATCGCCGACGGGCTATGACGCCCCGTCATTAATGCGGCAGCCAATCACGGCGGCCCGCAGGGTACCGCCACCTCCCGGCGGTGGGTGCCGGCGGGTATTGAGAGGAGAACCGACTGAGCGGCTGCGGGCACAGATCGTACTTGCTGCTGTAAACCGTTGTAGTAGTGTCGACAGACGGTACCAAATTGCTGTCGACAATTGTCACCTTTCGGCCCTTGCTTGCTTGCATAATCATGAAAATATAACGCAAACGTAGCGCCGTACTTTGAACGGGCGTTATCGCTACGCTAGGCTCCTAGGCTTCATCACGCTGCCAACGAACGAGACTTCACTACATTACTCATCCTTAAAAATACATCCGCTGAGCAAGGAGGAAATAGCTCAAGTCGCACTAGTCTACTACAACACAGCGTCAATGAGAATAGCTCAGCGCGCTTTGCGGTCCACCTTTAACCTCCGCTGCGCACCCGACCTCAAGAATATTAACAGACTTTCTGATGAGGTTTTAGCTGAGGTTAGCATTGAAAACTCGAGCCGAGAGACCAACGAGCGAAAACGTTCAAAACGCTCTGCACAGGGCGTTGAAAATGTCGAAGCCATCGTCCTCGAAACACCCACGAAGTCAATCAGGAAAACTGTAAGGCTCTGTTGTGACTCCAGTTACAACACGGTGTAAATAATTATCACAAAATATTTCGGATTAACACCATGTAAGATATCGATCCATCGAAACCTGTCTGCAGGCGATAAAACTGAAAGAGTTGCCATTGTAAGCTGATTATATGGCATATGCGCAGCTGACGCCAAGTTCACGAAGAGCATTTGGTTCAGTCACGAATCATATTTTCTGCTGGATGGAGGTGTGCACACTCAGCATTCCAGGATCTGGACCAATAGCATCTCAACCACAGTGATGGAAAAGCCCCTGTACTTCTGGAAGGCCTTTAGCTCAAAGGGATCATCGGTACTTTTGGTACCAGAACTGCAGCGGCTCCACTATATCAACATCAACATGCAAGGAGTAATACGTCAAGATACTCAATCGTTTCTGGAATAGTCTGCAAGGACTGCGGAACATACCAGAGCAGGGAGCCACATCTCACACCTCCAATATGGCTCTTAAATCGCTGGAACAACAGTTCGGGGAGCGCTTCATCAGCCGCAAGCCGCACCACCCAGACGGCTCTTTCCTTAGACTTGACACCTTTGTACTCTTCCTGTGGTGCCACCTCAAGAGCAAACTCTACCAGGGTTGTCCCAGAAGCGTTCAAGAGCTCAAGCAGGTGACGAGATCAAGGGGATCTCAATAGACACTTGCGCCCGGATGTTGGAGGAGGTGAGAACGCGCGTGACGCTGTGCGTCAAGCGAACGGACGGCCACCTGGAGCAGGTCCCGTAACTGGCAAATGTTTCGACGTGTATGGCCGCGGTTCCTATTGTGCTTTTTTCTCATAAAATGAAGATTCCAAATATGCCATGTTCATGTGAACAATATTTTCCCGTTAGAAGAGATCAGAAGTGTGGAATCCTTTCAGAATTACCCTTGACATATAAAGAGAGAGAGAGAGAGAGAGAGAGAGAGAGAGAGAGAGAGAGAGAGATATATATATATATATATATATATATATATATATATATATATATATATATATATATATATATATATATATATATATATACATGTGCATATCATGAGCTGTACTTCAGTGCATGTGGTCTGTTTTCAGCTGTTGTGCTCACTCACCATCACCGGATGCTACATGCACATTCTATACTACACCGGAGTACTGCAAGGATTTCTTCACAAGCTGGGATTCGTTCTGGAGAACATAACCGGAGCTACGGCCATTGAATCCATCTGTACTGCACTTTGCGCTCTTTGTGGTGGGGTAAGAAATCATGCACCCGCTCCTAACCGATGTCTGGACGTGCTTCAGTCCTTAGCTTAGGAGGGTTGCTTAATTCCATTATGATCGCAAGATTCGAAGGAACACTTCTGTAGGTATTATGTACGCAAATGATGGGCAGATTTGTAAAAATTTGGAGAGAGAAACACTCGCACAATGCATCGACCTATAACAAAATATGACATTTCACTTCGCCCGTGAGGTCATTCAGTGACCTCTGGTGGAACAGCTGAGTCTGCGATGGAACTGATGACCGTGCAATGGGATTGATGACTGGTGCAACTGGTGACAATGTGATGGGACCATTGAGACTGTAATGGGACTGATGACCGTACAATGGGATTGATGACTGGTGCAACTGGTGACAATGTAATGGGACCATTGAGACTGTAATGGGATTGATGACTGGTACAACTGGTGACAATGTAATGGGACCATTGAGACTGTAATGGAACTGTTGGCCCAATTCTGAGAGGAATGGTTGGTGGGACAGTTTACCCTACAATGGAGCAGGTGGTTGTGCGATGGAGCTGATCGTCCTGTGACTCTATGCTAGGACCGACGTCACTGTGTTGGGACAGGTGATCTCTGACAGGACTGATGACCCTGTGGTATGGCTGACAACTCTGTTATATGGTCAATGACCAGTTGGTGGGAGGGGCTGTCCAGTAATGTGACTGGCGACTTCATAATGGGACCAATGACCAGCTAGTGGAACTGGCGAAGCTGTGATGAGAGCTAATGGCAGGTGGTCCCACGTTTTTCTGCGCCTATGCACTTTTGCGTGTTCGTACATTTGCGCTTGCGCACATGTGTGCTTAAGTACATCTGGGTTTACGTGTATTTGCTCACGTACATCTGTCATACGTCATTTGTCCCTATTTACGGTTGTCCTTGAATCGTGGCAATCACCTAGGTAGTGATTACTTCTTAAGTACTAATTTCACGCGAGTCTTGCATGTAGAACATCTTCAAGCTGGTCTATGCCCATAAAATAACGCCTGAATTTCTGCCACAAACGCGGAATGTAGTAGCACTGCAGGCCCAATGCTTGTCCCAAAGTCAACTGGTGATTGCCATTGGCAGTAGACCATTGTCCATATGGATTTGGAATTGGATCGGATTTCGGCTAAAGTGGATTTAGTCATTAAAAATGGACATCGAATTGGACTACGGTCTCTTCCAGAAAGTATGCTGATTGCTCAAGGGCGACATTTGTTTTAAGTCTCTGAATGCTAGACACTGAAAGAATGAAGCAGAATCAGGAAACATTGTGCTGGCAATTCTTTTCGAAAGTCTAAAATATTAAGGTTGCATGAGAAATTGGCTTGCAGGCCTTTTGTGGAAGGTTCTGTGATATACACTACAAACCAATTAGGGTGCATGGATAATGCATGCTTCATCGATAAATGTTCTACACTTGATTTGCAATAAATAGGCGAGTATCCGAAGCCTAAAGGAATACAAAAACACTGCCTTCCCAAATTAAGCTTGCAGAACCGCATAATGTGTAGTCAATATCTCGTCGTATTCCTCGTATGATGCCTCGTATATGGCTAGGATCTCGTCATCGTTCTCAGCTGGGACGGGTTTCGTGACACAATGTGTATTCTAATGCATTGTTTAAAACCCAATTGATATAGTGTTGAGTCTGCTATGTCACTGCTCCTCGTTTGCGCCATTTGCAGATAGAAACGTCCGTGATGCTGGAGCCGTACATAGTGCTGTTGACCATGTCCGAACTGCATCTGTTCGTCGCCAGCGGATTCGCGACCATGACGGGTGAGGCGTCATCATTTATGCGTACTGCTTAGAAGACCGATATCCGGGCGAGTAAGGTCGTTTTGGTGCATCTGAATCGGACGTTCTCAGCTGGGAGGAGAACGTTTGGCCGTTCGAGCTCTCAAGGAAGGAGGTATGAAGGCATTGTAGGCTAACGGAGCAGCAAGGCATTATCTGTATCGTGTGCTATTTAGTACTGTATTGTGTGCTGTTTAGTTCATGCGGGAAGATGGCGATGTATTTCGAGAACGAAATGTGGATGTTTAAGCAGACGAAAGGGTCTTCGATGACGCTGGTGGAGCCGAGATGAGCCCCTCTATCCTCCCCCAGGAAACTAGACACATAACTGCAATTCGATTAGTTGCCAATTCAGAGTAATTATTTAAGTAGCACTCCTTGATGCTCATTGCGCTGAAATACGATAATTTTGTAGGTTTTAGAGCTTTCCCTCTGGTGATAAAAATATACGATCTCGACACAAAATTGAGGTGATTTGTACTTGCCTTCTGGATCCACCCCTGGTCAGTGCGAACCAATTCGATGTTGCTATGCGGGGTCTTACAGGTGAATATCTCTTCATTTTTATTTCATCCGCGTTCATACGTGTTTTGACTTTTCAAGCAATGATATGGTATGGTTCTATAGCTTAAAGCGCATGTTTATTGTTTTATTCTTTACAGTTTTGAGCATGGCTACAAAAAGCCGTCAATCAGCTAAAATATCCTGCGAAGCATATTCCCAACTATTTCGCAAATGTGTGGGTAAATGGTGCGACACGCATGTAATAAAAACTGAATTCGCAGTTCGTTTTAAGTTGAACTTCGGTTTTCAGGAGTTATGCTCACATCGTACATGTCGCAAGGCATTAATCAAGTCAACCTCATGACGACTAACTTCGCCACATGCAACGGACTCATAGCTGTCTCAAAAATAATCCATCCTGAGACACACATATCGGTCACTACCTACCAGAATCTTAAGTTTAGCGACAGGTAAGAGACGTAAACTAATCTTTCTGATCCTGTGCAGCTCTGTCCAAACTGGAATTGCGTATGTGTTTGGAGGGGCTGGAATATCGCCATCGCTTGGTCAGGTCTCCTATAATTGCAGATTTTAACGTCGGATTCTATGGGCCAGCCCGGCTGACGTGCTCTGAACTGTTCTGACGTATCATTGGCGACACCGCTCCAACAGTTTACTTGAAGCTGGGTTCGTGGCTGTGTCCATGTTGCAGCAGCTCGTCCGAGAGGCTTTGGCGTTGCGCTGTGAGCCGTAAGGCTGTAGTTTTATGCGAAATGCTTGCGCCATCTATATAGGTGTTTACGCAATTGCTATCAGGGGCGGATCCAGGAGTTTTCTTGCGGGAACATTTCATCGGAGGAGCGCTTTCGGTGGCAAATTCGTTCAGCGGAGGGCGCTGCACTCCAGAATACGAGCTTTTTCGTTTCAAAGGTGCGTCTTTGGCTTAAAATCCGTTGAGAGGGGGAGGGGGTGCACTCCAGCCTTCCTCAGTGGGCGCTTTTTTCTACCGGAGGGGTGCCATCTTTTCATGGGGAGGGGCACATGCCCGCAGTGCCCCCTCTGTATCCGCCCCTGATTGTCATCAGCTTAAGCGTTGACAATGGAGGAGAATGCTATGTGCGCTTATCAAACCCTTGAACCTCGCATACAATATGTAGGGTGATCAAGAAGGCGAAAAACGTCTGTTGGAACAGCATCGGACGTTGCTTTACGGCACTTCTTGTCTTCCTTTGACAGGGACGAGCACAACGTCATTGACGCTGCGGTGCGCGGCGCCACTGCGGTGCTGAAGGTGTTGGCCTACGTCATCGCTGGCCTGATAGCAATGATATCGCTGGTGAACATGGGAAATGCGTTCGTTGCATGGCTACTTGGGAACATTGGCCTGTACGGCATGGACGCATTGGTTAGTGAGTTCATTGTGATTGTCACTCCGTTGATTACAGGCCAGAGCACAGCCCGAGCGAGTCCGCCCTGTGTACATACATGCGAGATAAAAAAAAACTAGGCTTACACGAGCGGCCCGGCCCGGCGCAAAGCGACCTGACTCGGCCACATCTTCTTAGCACTCAAAGCACTCTTGTTGCTATCACTGTTCAATTCCTGCCTTTTCATCCATAATTAGATATTGTGTAAAAATATGTGTCCCGACAACGACTTTGGTCGTACATTATTATTTGGTCGTACACAATTATTGGTCATAATAATTCGTCCGAGTTATTCGTATTATTTTTCAATCACGTATTTCGTACCCGCACTTCCCAGTGCCGGTCACTACAGGTGGCGCGCCCAGCGTCCGGGCCACTTTGGCGGCCGCGACCTCGTCACCACGGCCACCTGCGGTCAACAACACGATGTTCGACCCTGTGCCTGCCGTACGGCAGTCCTATTGCATGGCTCTTGCCCTCGCTCGTCCGGAGCCCTCAGCGACTTGCTTACTGGTAGATACACATCCGTGGTGAAATCACGTGGCGCAAAGAGCAACTGTAGCCGTGATGCCACCAGGAGTCGGTTTAAGCCTGCGTGATGTTTCCGAGGACGTTAAGGCACAACGACTGGGAACACCCATACATTCCACGAACTGCTCTGTTAAACCATACCATTAAAGTGCAGCTTCAAAAGCCCCATCAGATTTTTCGCATCCTTTTGTTTAACCAATGGAAGCAGATCTGTGAAATTGTATGACTTTTTGACCACACCGATTGATACTGTGCAGATTTCTGAGGGGTATTTAGCAATAATGGATATACTTATATACATACATATATATCTGTAAAGCTCATCCCAGGATGCCAAAAATTTCCCAATATACTCGAAACGCTTGGTGGATACGTAGTGAATCCAAATGTATTTGAAGACCCGATGTGACGAGTAGTCAAGCATAGGAGCACGAATGTGGAAAAGTTCAAATCTTACTTGATGGAAATTCAGATTAGACATGTCCCCCAAAAGAAAAGGCGCAAAAGAAGGGTAGGAAAGCCAGCATGGTTTACGCCAGATTTGATCAAAACAATTAAGGCTAAGAAAGACGCATTTAGAGTGTTTAAGGAAGCATCAAGTATCGTAAATATAAGGTCGTATCAAAAAGCTAGAGACGCTGTGAAGCAGAAAACCAGAGCAGCAAAATAATTGGATTTGGCTAGGAATTGTAATGGGGACAGCAAAAAGTTTTTTAGTTTTTACAAGCTGAGTAAAGTTTCTAGCACAATTGGTGCACTGGAAGTAAATGGGACTATCTTGAGTGAGGATGGTGAGATGGTTGAGGAGCTGAGCAAGCAGTTTAAATCAGTGTTTGCATTGGAAGATATGACTAATCTGCCAATCGTACACCACAGTTCAGTGACAGGTGATCGGATAAACGATGTTGACTTCATTGATAGTGATGTTGTTTTCAATCATAGCAGGAAAATAAAACCAAACAAGGCAGCAGGACCTGATTAAATCTATGCTAGGGAATTGCGTGAAGCTCAAAGGGAACTGGCAATTCCACTTAGTATAATATTTTGTAGATCAGTTTCACAAAATGGAATTCCAACAGATTGGAAAAGGGCAAATGTAGTTCCTATTTTCAAGAAAGGAGAAAGAGGGAAAGTTGAAAACTATAGGCCAGTAAGCCTCACATCCCTAGTCTGCAAGGTACTCGAATCAATTATCAAGGATATAATAGTTAGTTTTCTGGAAGGAAACAGATTGATTCAAGATACTCAACATGGGTTTAGAAAAGGGTGATCGTGTCTCACAAATCTCTTGGGCTTTTTTAAGTTCGCTACAGAACAATTTGATCAGGGAAATCAGGTTGATGTAGTATAACTTGACTTTAGTAAGACCTTTGACAAGGACCCCATAAACGGTTAATGATGCAGGTTTAGGTCCATGGTATTGCAGGTAGCATCCTAAAATGGATAGAGTTGTGGCTTTCAGATAGACAGCAGATAGTGATGCTAAATGGTACAAAGTCATCATGGCAAAATGTTCTTAGTGGAGTCCCCCAGGGATCAGTACTGGGGCCACCATAGTTCATTATACTTGTAAATAACATTGCAAGTGGCTTAAGCAGAAAGGTTTTGAAATTTGCGGATGATTTGAAGGTCTTTAGGGCAATAACAGGACACAATTAGCAGGTTTCGCTGCAGAAAGACTTAGACGAACTTGTGAAGTGGCCGAACAAATGGCAAATAAAATTTAATTTTGATAAGTGCAAGATCATGCATGTAGGTAGGCAGCATATGCAGGCTCCATACTTGATGGGTGGCCAAGTATTATCTGTGACTCAGCAGGAGAATGACTTAGGTGTTATTTTGAACACAAAATTGGGGGCATCAGAACAGACCAAAGAAGCCAGGAAGAAGGCACTAAGAATGGTTGGGGCAATAAATAGAAATGTATCATACAAAAGTGAGGAAGTCATCAGGAAGCTTTACTGTGCATATGTCAGGCCACATTTGAAATGCTGTGTCTAAACTTGGTCCCCTAGTTATAAAAAGATTGTTGGCTTTTAGAGAGAGCACAGAGGAGGGCAACACAAATGGTTAATGGCATAAGCAACCTGGCATATGAGGAAAGATTGAAAAAATTGAATGTTTTCACTTAGATATAGAAGGCTGAGAGGAGATCTCATCGAGGTGTTTAAATTTGTTCATGGTCAGAAACAGGGATATCTCAGGGAAATGTTTGAATTTAACAGAAATGATGCAATTAGAGGTCATCAATTCAAAATTAAAGTTAATCACAGCAGGACAAGGTTAAGACAGACTTTCTTTACCAACAGGGTAGTAGAACACTGGAACCAGCTGCCAGAAACCATTGTCAGTAGCAGCACACTGAACATCTGTAAAAACAGCATAGACAATCATTATAAGAATAGAGGGCTTGCTTTTCGGTATTCCAGGGAGGGCTGATTGACGGATTTGGTGGACAACTGGTTCAGTGTCCAGAGCGCAACCAAAAAGGGCCCTTGTGGCTCATAGTTGCACTGATCTCTTTGTCTTTATGAGTTTGTCCTTTTGTGACCTTTTCTAGCTCACCATAGGTCGAATAGGCATTTATCGAAATCGTCGATACCTATCCAAACTATGTCTTAATATTGTACTGCATATAAGCCAGTAACATGAAGTCCATATGCTAGAAAGATTGGGCTAAGATACCATTGATCTATTACCTACGTAATCATGGTTCAAATGTAAATTATACTTATTACCAAATTTACCATGTTTTTTTATTCACCAAATTTACAAAATGTTTTGCCTTTTAGCATCCTTCTTATATTGGTAACAGGCATGCCGCACCGTGATACGATCCCAAAATCAAACAATATATCGGCATGCTACCGACCAGCTTTGTAACTATGATTAATAGCTTTTTATGCCAGGTGTTGTGCTTTTACTCCTGAACCATGCAATTCAGGGATTGCGCATGCTTATCTCCAAGTAGTAATATGTTCATAATTATCATTGGTCAAAGTTGGAAGATGAGGGGTGGAGCAATGTTCACGTTTGAAGGAGTTTGCAAGTTGTTGGGGCAAACGTACGTTCAATTACATACGATTGTGCACCCTTGCTACGTAGTCAGGTAAGAAAGCAACCATCTACTTTCCGTTGTAGCAAAACATGCCTCCACGAACATGTTATCCACGAACTTCAGCCATGACAAACCTTCGCCATGGACGAACTGTAACCGTGGACGAACTTTTGACCTACGCGACCGCTTGCCGTGAACGAATCCCTCCTCGATGAAACGTTGCCATACACGAACTTGAACCTCATGACAAATGTTGCCAGTCGAATTTGTATTTCGCAAGGTTTTGTCGAATGCGAATTTTGGTTCCATAAGAAACTTATTTGCACGAACGTCAGTCCTCCGAACATTTACCCTTACATAATTTTAGGGTACGAAATTTTGCCGACGAAATGTCTGCCGAACCTTTGTCCTGAAACCAAATAACACTGCTCGTGCATACATCTGATCAATTCTGTTTCAGACCATAGTCGCCTTCCTTTTCCGACCGTTGGTGTTTCTGCTTGGCGTGCCGTGGGAGTTCGTGAACGAAGTCGCCGATCTGTTCACTATCAAAACAGTGAAGAACGAGTATTTCGCCTACATGGCGTTCCTCGAGTTGCAGAAGACGCGTCACTTTCCAGTAAGCGTGACGTCACCGGACCCAGTCAGAAAGCGAGCGCTTGGGGTGTGTTGCATCAGAAAATACGTTATGTTACATCAGAGCGTCTCACACCACAACTACCAAAAACACTGCAATACAACCTCGATAGTAGAACCACAGACACGAGGAAGCATAGCGGTTCACCATCGAATCACTGTTAAGAATTATTACATTAGCTGATATCAGCAAGCATGGCGTACAATTGCATAACTCTGCGTGATGTTACGATATTTTGTGATCATTAACACGCGAGACATTTCAAAGTCCCTTTTATTCCTACTCAAGCATAGTTATTACGTACACGAGTTGTCGGGGCAGATCGGTTATCGCACTCCTCCATCCATCTCGCGATACTCGTCGGATTCGCGCTCCAACTCGGCTGGACTTGGCGTCGGTGCGCAATAGGCTGACGTGTGTCGGGGGAGATTGGGGGAGCTATAGGGTTGATAATGGTCAGTGTCTTCAGAGGCGCGTGTCGGTCGATCATTGATAGAAAGCACGACAGAATTGCATTCCACTTTTCGGTGACTTATGTGAAGTTCTAAACACTCCCCACATCTCAACATGGCTTAAGTCGGTTTGAAAAGCAGCAAGGGCAATACGTTTCAGGCAGTGTGAAAAACTGTTACAAATTTTAGACGTATACGTGGAGCAGTAAAACGGATCCAAACAAGGTAATGAGGGCTAAAATGACAAATCAGCACAACAATCGTGAATAAAGCTACGGTCCTTAATAATGCAGACGCCGACTTACAAGCCTGATGTGAATGTGGGCAAGGATACAAGCTAGAGTAACGAATTATTCGACAGAAACTCAACCAGTCATGATTGGTCCGGGACACAATCAGCTATAAGGTCTCAGTTCAGATCACCACAGAGCACGACAGTGGCACTCGGATAATCCATGATCGAGCACTGGAACTGCTCTTCCAGGTCACTGAAATCAGCCCGCAGGGCCGATGCCGTGTGCTGCGGTGGCCGGTAAAGGCTGCAGACGACAAGCCGTCTTCCTCGTACGAACTTCAGAAGCAACCAGATGGATTTCAACATGCTGTCCGGCATAGGTGGAAAGGAGATCCTGAACGGGGAGGATGATAAGCCGTCCTTGGTGATGATGGCGATGCCGCCGAAGACGGCCGGGCGTGGCCGGCTTGAGCCACGTTTCTGAAGGCATCACAACGTCGTAGTGGCGCCATTGCAACTTTTGAGAGAGCTCCAGTAGCTTGGGTTTAAGGGACTGGATGTTCAGAGCCCCGATGGTGATCTTGGAGTTGGCTGTCGCTGTGGCGGATCGACCGCTATCGCGCGAGCCTCGACCGCGCGCTCCGCTGCGCTGCGGGCGGCAGCCCCCGCCACACCCGCTCTAGCCGGCGCGGGCATTTTTGGAGATCGACTGGCCGACCGGCCCAGTGGAATTGCCACCCCGACCCGCCCATGGCGATGTGACGTCGCCGGCGTCAGGCCCGCACGCGGATGGATGGGCAGCGACAGGCGGCACGAGCGGTCCGGCCGGGCCCAGACGCCCGGGGCGGGACGCCGCTCGGCGACGATACGCCGAGGACGACGGTCGGGACCGCGCCGCGACCGATACGAGGCGGCAGCCGCAGGGACACACGCCCGCGTGAATACCCTAACGATGGCCAGGATGGTGAGAAGACGGGCGATGTCCCGATGCATGACAACACCCAATGACCGCAGACATGAGCCTATCCCACCAGGCTGTTCAATGGAGAGATGCGTCTGGCCAAGTAGAAGTCAAGCACATCGACGTTGCAGCCTCTGTCACTCTCGCGTCCATACGCAGTCATAACACAAGGCCCAGCGATAGGGTCGGAGGGAGGAGCGAGCAGCGATAGCGTCCACACGCATCGGCGTGCTCAGTTGAACTGGTTCTACTCTAGGTGTTTGTCTAATTCCCTTGACCTAAATCATGTCTGATGAGTTTCAATCTTTCGCGTGACTGGCCCTTGGTGACGCTGATGCTAAATGTTGGGCTTAGGGCGTGTGACCTGCCTACAGCACAGGGAGGAGGCGCTGACGACGGCCATGCTGTATGGCTTCTCCAACATCGCCCACATCGGCGTGACGACGGCGTTCCTGACGGCGCTGGCGCCGGAGCGGCGGCGCGACATCAGCTGCATCGTGCCTAAAGCCATGATTACCGGCATGCTGGTCAACCTGCTGACTGCATCTGTTATTGGTGAGATGCTGTCATTGGGTATTGAGGCTGTATGTGGGATCATGTGACCGTTCAAGGTGGACATTGATGACATGGAGTCAGTTACCGGAACATTAGCACTCCGCACGCAAAATTATACCGCGCGGAAAATTGGTCATATCGAGTCCGCACGTAAGATTATACCCTGCGGGAAATTGGTTATGTTCATTATTCAGTCTGCCACCAGAACATGCGCACTCCGCACGTAAAATTATACCCCAAGGGAAATTGGTCATAGTTTGTATTGAGTCTGTCATCATAACATACGCACTCTGAACATAAATCTACATTCCACGATACAATTTTTTCCCCGAATAGGCGAAGTTGCTATGTCAGGAGCAGGGGCGGTCCGTGGCACCCAAATGAGATGAGGAAGAAAAAGCGCGACTGTACCCCCTCCCCCTCCCCAGAACAAAATGTCCTCAGATTTTCCCAACTTTATTTCTTTGGTTCCGAAAACTCACAGCTGTTTCTCTCAGGGGGTGCCTCTGGCTGAAAATTTTGAGGTGGGGATGCACTTGAGCCTTCCCGAGGGAGCCTTTTCCCGGCCGGTGGGACACCACCTTCCATGAGGGGTACATGCCTCCAAATCCCTCTGCATCCGCCCCTGTCTGGGCTTCCCAAAACAGCGCTGGTCTCCCTGGTCCTTTCTTGATGACTCATAATGTTTCCTTATATGATAGATAAGAAAACTGTTTAAGGATTGCTAGTGATATTTCATATTCTTGATGATGGTCGAAATTTGTATATATATATATAAGGGTGGTCCACAAGGTAGGGTGGTCATTTTTTGTTCTCGGAATTTCTTTTCTCCCCGGGCGGTTCTATGTGGCACTTGGAGAGAAACTTTCGCGTTTAAAGTTTTAGCTCGATATAATAATATTTAGGGGTGGCGCAAGACGTGTGAAGTTTATACTCTGACCGCGTATGTGTCCCCCCCCCGGCAAGGTGACAGTGCTGGTGACACCCTCTGGGTATTAGCCGCCCGAAGACGGGGGTATCATGCTTGCGAGGCACTCACCGTAGCCCAGTCGTCAGAGACGCCTTCGAAGCCACCGGGAACCGCTTGCGGTGCTCCGCCTCGACACCGAGCAAGAACTGGAGCCGCTCGTCCTTCTTCGTGTGACTCCCGTTGAACTCCTGAATGAGGGCGACGCCGCGCTCGGCGTGGTCGTTAACCACCGGGATGTTGGTTAACATCTCCTTCGCCTTCTTGTACTCCGGATGATGCTCCCATTCATCAGGAGGGAGACCGAGGAATGAGGGGTTGACGCCAAGGTGCCGGAAAAACTCTCTTGCCCTGGGCGTCGCAAGCGTCTCCGACTTCGGCGGAGCAGACCCTTTCTTCAGATTAATCCTCTTGGGGACATCCTCATCTCCCTCATCCTCGTCGTCATCTCCCTCCATCGCCACAGCCATGGCCTGCTTCGTCTCCGCGGGAACCTTGGGATCAAACAGGGCCAGCCCCACGAGGTGTTCAGAGAGATACTACAGGTGGTTCTCCAGCTTCCCTGCCGCCGCCTGTCCCACCTTAGGGTTGTAGTAGATCCGGAGCTTCTCCAGGACGTCCAAGTCTGTCCGAGGAGCTGCAGCTGCGTCCGTCGCTCCGAACCACGGCTTCATGTAGACGAGGACCGCGAACGTGCTCACTTCTGTGATGCACTTCAAATCCCGCTTCGTCAGCGAAAGCTGCCCACGGAACAATCAGATCTTCAACGAGTAGATGACTTTCGACATCCCCTAGCATGGTGGAAAGCTCCTGGCTGCTTGAACGTAAAGCGCGGCACCGTTCCACCAAGGAAGATAACCACGAGCTCCAAGTACTCCCGGTAGTCGTCGCGGAACATTCTGACGGACATCTTGGAGAGGGCAAAGTCGAGCAGTTCATTCCTCTCACCCTCGAGGAGAGGACGGATCTCTGGGGTATCCCATCCCGTCTGGAAGTCCCCTCTGTCCAGATCATTCCACTGCTTCTGGAACCGGCGGAACAAACCGACATCCGGACCTGACTAACTTCCCGCCAGGGTCTCAAAGACAGCTTTCAACGTAAGCTCGTACATGTGGTGTCGACAGGCCAAGCTTAGGAGGGTGCGGCCGAGCTTCTGCTCCAACAAGTGGGTCGCTCCCGACAGGCGGCCAGAGTTGGACGCCGTGGTGTCGAAGGAGAGACCTACAACCTTCTCTGCAAGGTTCCATTCATCCAGCAGCGCATACACAGCAGCGGCTTGGTTCTCTCCGGAGCCGGAAGCCAGCTGTGGCACCCCAAGGAGCTGCGTTTTGCCACTGGTAAGGGCCGTAACCAGGACGGACAGTCGCTCTGATTTTTTTGTTGAGTCCTGAAGAGTGGGCATGAGTTTGCCATCTCAGTGCACGACGCAGGTTCCCCCATCTTCCTTGAACGCGTTATTGAACGCCGTCCACTCCTCACGCCAGTTCCGCTCCCGATGCCGCTTCACGCAGGAACGGCTGATGTTCATCTCAACCGGGTCATGTCCTAGGGTCTTGGCCGTCGCCGCCACGAGGAAAACAGCAGCCCGGTCCGTACTTCAGGTGCGGTCGAGAGCGGAAGTCAATTCAGGAGTACACACGTTCTTGGGCCTTGAACGCTTTGGTGGGCTGACTCCAGGGACTCCTCCAACAGCGCACAGTAGTTCCTCCTGGGTGCTCTCCTCGGAATCGGAGCAGGCCGTTGAGGCAGAGGAAGACGAGGACAACTCCACTCTGCTCGACGATGCCTCAGCTTGGTCCTTCTCCTTCTCCCTTTGTTTCAGACCCGCTTCCTTCCTCTTCAGTGATCGGACCTCCTTCTAGCCAGGCTTTCGTCCGTGGAACCCATGGTGCCTCGCCGTCCCGGCTCGCGTTGCGCAAAGAGGAAGTCCCTGTCTTCCTTAATCGTGATCATGCAGAGGGCATCGGCGTGATCAACGTCGAAAAGGTTCTTCATCTCGATAGAGAACCTCTGCTCGTTCTCCTCCTGCTTCATCGAACGCCGCCCTTCACTCTTCTTCAGCCTTTGCCAGCGGCCATGCTGCGCAAGAATCTTGGCTTGCATCTTGTCTGGGTGTTGCGTAGGGATCCTTGCCCTCGCCCAGAAGGCCACCAACTCCTTCACTACTGCATGTGCGCTTTCGTTCTTCTGCTTTCCAAGATCCAGGTGGTGGTGGAGGAAAACAGACAACACTTGCCCAGAGGACGGCAACTTTGAGCCAAGGAGACGTTCCTCACGTTTCAACAGATATAAACCACGTTTCGAAGTCATCCTGAGAAGTCAACCTGAACCACTGATCACTGAGAAGTAAACCTGAAACACAACAAAGTGGCACGAAATCAGACCGCGCACTGGCGTGCAGCTCCTCTGAAAGCTGGGAGACTACTGACCCTCCGCTAGGCAGACAACTCATGAATTACAGAAATCCCAAGGTAGGCAGTTGAAATTTCCCTATTATTCCTGTGAATATGCTTGTGGCGCCATCTATCAATGGGTTAGCGGAACGCCGGGCTCCGCATAAACCGAAGTAACAGTGCGATGGAGGCCTTTACTGGGCAATAGGACTAACAGCTATCCGAACGTCATCTATTGAGTGCAATGCACGGAACTGGTGGTCCATCAGTTCCGTGCATTGCACTCAATAGATGGATAGCTGTTGCTTGCACAGGATAGCTGTTAGTCCGATTGCCCAGTAAAGGCCTCCATCGCACTGTTACTTCGGTTTATGCGGAGCCTGGCGTTCCGCTAACACAATAGATGGCGCCACAAGCATATTCACAGGAATAATATATTATTGCATTCCGAAGCAAAACAGCCGAAACTTCAATCGGCTTGCGCCACCCCTAAATGTTTTCAAATTTTTATGAAATTTTGCTGGGAGTGTTTTCTCCCGGAACGACTCCAAAAAAAGGCCGGGGAGCAAAATAAATCAAAAGTTCATTTTTGTGGACCACCCTAATATATATATATACATACATATATATATATATATATATATATATATATATATATATATATATATATATATATATATATATATACATATATATATATATATATATATATATATATATATATATATATATATATATATGTATATATATATATGTATATGTATATGCATATGTATATGTATATGTATATACGGATACACATACATACAGGTACACATACAGATACACATACAGATACACATGCACATGCACATACACATACGCATATGCATACGCATACGCATACACATACACATACTCATATACATACACATATACATATGCATACACATATACATACACATATACATACACATATACATATACATATACATACACATATACATATACATATACATACACATATACATACACATATACATACACGTAACACATATACATTAGGGTGTTGCGCTGGAGGACTTTTCCTCTCGGAGACAAAATGCCATAGTATATTTTTATGTGGGTGGTCATGAAAATATTCATGGTAGCAAAAACCCGGGTTTGATGCGACCCCCATTCAGCCGGCTCGACCTAAAGTTTCCCCATTCACTTACTATGGTGATGACGTCATAATGTATGCCCATTTTTCCAAACTCAACTCGTAGGCGTCGTACGGCTACGAATCGGGGACCAGTGGATTGCTCGGAATGAGAGCTTTCAGATGATGCCCATTTTGATGACCTCAGGTTAGCTAAGTCACCTTCCAGGTCAGGTCAAGTTCCTTATTTTACTCAATAAACGTAATGGATATAAACCGTGGGTCAACCGTCAAAACCTTTTAATGAACATGGTTATGTGCCTTTTCAGTGGTACTGAAGGTCATAATCCATCGTGTCATATAATTTGAATGTCTCACAGGTCAAGGGTCAAAGCAGAGTCGGATCTAGACCAGCTGTTTGGGGCACCCGTTGGATGTGGAACGGGTTTCTGTGATCCCGTGAGCGGGTTTAGTTCACTGTTTGCCTAAATTTGAAGAAAACAACCATTTTTGTGCCCGCTTTCGAAGCTCATCAGGAGGGTAAAGCCCCATTTACCCCCCCCCCCCCCCCACTGTATCCGCCAGTTTCTTGCGGGATGAAGGAACATTTTGGTCGGAAGACGGACTGTCAAAGGCACAGCCTGTTGACGCAGTACCGACGCCGAAAGGTGGGGGTGTGAAGCGATGTCTGGCGAGGGCGCCGGGCGGATCGAGAGGGCGCCGTTCCGATCCGGGGGTGGGGGTGGGAAGGATGTCTGGCGAGGGCGCCGGGCGGATCCGAGAGGGCGCCGTTCCGATCCTGGTGGGGGGGGTGGAAAGCAATGTCTCAACTCAACTTACAAAACTGCCACTAGGATCGCTAGTGCTGCCTCCACTGAAACTTTGGAAGCCGCCGGCTGGATGGAGGTTGCATAACGTGGGATAAAAATGTGATTTTATTTGTTCCTAGGGCCCCACCCATAAAATCTCGGTATGGCATTTTGGATCTGCAACTAGCGCAACACCCTAATATACATACACATATCCATACACATATCCATACACATATCCATACACATATCCATACACATATCCATACACATATACATACACATACACATATACATACACATGTACATACACATGTACATACACATACACATATGCATGCACATATACATACACATATACATACACATATACATACACATATGCATACACATACATACACATACACATATACATACACATATACATACACATATACATATACATATATAAATATATGCATATAAATATATACATGTAAATATATATTGAGACAGAATGTGAATTCCATATATCCAGGAGCAGATCCAGGAATAATGTGGGCTCAGATAAAAAGTTTCTGATCACAATTGTTTGAAAAACTACACTTCATATAGTCATGCTACCAGAGTACATGTACTCTGGTAAACTAAACCAAACATTAAGCAAGATATTTATGTCAAATGGGTCTTTACATGACTACTTCTTCACACAAATAAAAATATATTGTATGGACTATCAACAATTTTTCCTAATATAGGCATGACTACTTTTGCTCATTCTGCACAAGCATGAAGCAGAGGTATTGAAGGAAAATCCAATCAGTTTTTCTTGCCAAACAAAAACTTATTTTTGGTTCATATATATTTTATATTTGCCTCTGAGAGCAAATCAGAAACAAGAATGCATCGACTGGACTTGTTGAAACTTCTTTAGGTGCCATTTCTTTTGGAAATAAGCAAGATTTTCTTTATTTGAAATAATGTCACCTAGCATTGATACTGCAGACGATACATAATCCTCCAGTGATGTAGTGATATTAGATGATCCAACATCAGTAGTATTAGGTGATCCAATATCAGTAGGTTTAGGCAATCTAACATCAGTATATTATGTTAGATTAGATCAGGTTAGGTTAGGTTATGTTTCTATTGTAATATTACATTATTCTTCAAAATATGCTGCCCCACACAACACACGTTTTCTGCATACTTTCCATATTGTGTTGAGGTGAGGGGTATAGCCTACATCTGCATTGTCACGAAAAGTTTTTTTTCTGTGGCTGTCTGAAATGTTGTTTGATTGATTTTGATGTTCTTTTCAGTAAATTCATGCTTTAGGATGTTTTGTGAATTCTTGGAATTTATAATTCCAATGCAATGTTTATGAAGGTGACCGAGATGATGGGACCACTCATTTCCTGTGCAAATGTTTGCTTTTCAGGTTGTGAGCAAAATAACACCAAAAAATGGGTTTTGAGTTAGGTAACATAGCGTAAAAAGAAATGTTTAACAAAATTAAATAAAAATGCAACATATCATACCCTAACCTAGACTAACCTCACTTTGGATAATTTATAATAAAAAAACAATATATTTTCTCAAAACTTTTCAAATAAATAAGCCCACCCTAACCTGACCCCAGCTGCTTTTGAAGAATAAAGTTACATCGAATATTTGAATTTCAAAAAATGTAAAATCATTCACAATTAAAAAAAACCTAAACTAACCTAACCAAACCAAACCTAACTCATTTCTTTGCTTTATGGAGGCGAATGTGTAAAAATTAATTTTGTTTGTTTGTTTTCTTGTTCCCACCTTAAAGCACAATAATACATTACTTTCTTGGTGAAATGACTGCTTATTGAAATATAAGTACAAATTGAAGTGCTTATGTAAAAAAGGGGTACATTTTTATTAAACGGTGTTTTAGAAATTTGCGGATTTTTTTCTTCGGAATACTATGTTTATGAACGTGATTCGGAAGATGCGATCACTCGTTTTCTCCGTAAATGCTTACTTTTCAATTTGAACGATGACGTCATAGGCACGTCGGTACGGTATGATGACGTCATAGGCATGGGACTGAGGCTTAGATTGGCTAACGCTACAAACGTTCACATACCTTAATGAGATGGTCCCAGCTTTATCTAACCACAGATTAATAAAACACAACTTGCCACGGTTCCAGGCGGGTTCCGTCGATGAAAGTTCCTTTGTAGTCGCTTGTGACGAACCCACACCTCTTCTTCTCCTTCCTTCTGGCGACACGAAACGTCTCGGTGCACTCCCACCGATGCCTACTCTCCTGCAACCTGCAGGGCTTGGAACACTTAGGGCAGACAACTCCGGCAGGAAGAACTCCGTGGCGTCTAAGGAAGTCTAAGCTCGCTTGGTTGTCCTTCTGGCAAAGTTTGATTATATCATATGGCACTGGATCACAACCTACACACACCGAAGCCATTTTCGAACTGTTGACCTCAAAGTGACCCCTGTGACCCCGGTCTCGTCTATCCTCACGTCTTCCAACAAATAGTATGATAATTCATAATTAAATAGGAAAATCTAACCTAACCTAACCTAACATAATACAATCTACTCTTATCTAAACTAATATAAACTCATATATTTTAATTTAAAAACACAAGCGTAATGTTTATCGTGACGGACCGCGAAGTGATATTTAAAAGAGTCGGCTTCTGCTCGGTCTCGTCGTCTTTCCTCACGACTTCCAACAAGCAGTATGATAATTAATAATTAAATAGGAAAACCTAACCTAACCTAACCTAACGTAATACAATCTACTCTCATCTAACCTAATATAAACTCATATATTATAATTTAAAAACAAGCGTAATATTTATCGTGACGTCATCCGTACATCACGGCCGCAAGCCGTGCTCTGCTTAGTTTTTTTCCGGCGTTGCGGTTAAGTAGTGGTGGTGTCATCTATGTGGCAAAGAGGTGGAAATTAAGCATTTTCGACGTGAAAAAGTGTTGAATCAACTGCGTGAAGTATTGAATGTCCCTTTAATCACGTCTGACAAGTGCCAGGTGAGGGATGGATAAATTATGCAACAAACAACAGCGGTGTGGCATATATGGCGCATTATAGATATTATCGCTAAGATTAACCGAGACGTCAGCATTTACGGAGAAAACGAATGATCGCATCTTCCGAATCACGTTAATAAACATAATATTCCGGGACAAAAATCCGAAAATTCCAAAAACACCCTTTAAGACAGAAATACCAAAAAAGGTTCCATTTCACAAAGATATGAATTTAAAATTATTTCAGATGACATCAAGCCACCCATTTTTTTAAACCAAAAGTGCCCTAGGGGCTTCTTCTATATATCTATCTAAATTGCATTTATTGTACAGATCCAAAAAGTTGGTTTTGAGTCCTTTGGTATGGCCAAGTAAAAACTAATTCTCACAATTTTGAACTTCTTTGGATTTGGAAAGCTTAGTAGGTGCCTAACTACCTAAGCATAAGCTCAGAGCAACACTAGCCGGTTTTACAGCGGAAATTTGCTCTGTTGCCAGACCACTCGTTCTCCGAGATAGAGCGACCTGACATAAAATAATGTTAAGTAGAAAATGTAAACGAATAGTAGTTCCAACGGTGATACCTGTTTCATATAGGAAAATTTTTACTTAACTGAGCAGATTGATAATTCAAAAAGGAAAAATAAATAATAGCATAAACGACGACAATTAACTTTCAGCCTACGTTAACAAACGGCAACTTCACTCATCTCTAGTTCAACTGGCAGGTATCTGGCCGCGACTTGCACCAGACGATCGTCGTTTGCCAGATGGCAAATGATGTTCCCGTTTGTGTCATTTTTAGGAGCCAATTGGCCGATCCCGATTAAGTTCTCCATTTTGGTGTGTATTTTGTGGCCATCTTCCCCCTAAGGAAAACTTCTTAAAATATGCCCTTGTGTGTGTCATTAAATCGATATTTTGAGTTCATTTTACAGTCCCGTTTTGGGGGCGGTGAGATAGGTTGGTCCCCTTCACGCCGCTTGGATAGTGGGGAGAGGGCATGGCCTCCGTGTCCCCACCTTTTAGATCCGCTAGCGCGTAGGCCCCATGCATTTGAAAATGCATCGTAATTATTCACGGCAATCCATACATGTCTAGTAAGACGGCCGTTAATACCATTTGGGATATTATGACACAAGGAAAACGACGTTCAACCACCAGGTTCCGAATGGAAACTCCGATTGGTCTGGCCAGAATACTATTGGAACCATTGGAACCAATTCCATCGGGAAGCATTCAGACCATTAGCGACCATTAAAACCACTAGGAAAATCCCAATAGTTCCAAATGGTTTCCAATGCATTTTTTTTCCAAGAATGGAGGGGGGGGGGGTTGGATTCAATCTGAAAATGTGTTGAAAATAAGGACCTGGACCCACTCCCTTCGTGAGAGGTTTCCAGCCCTGTTGGCGACGATGCTATGCCGTCTGATCGACTTGCTACGTTATGCTACCACTTGCCAGTTGTCGGTCCATTTTTTATGTATGGAATTTCTTGTCGGGAATGCCTTCGTTTTACACCACAATTACTGAACGCAACACCATAAACCAATAAAGAAAGAAAGGTGGTTTTTAATCAATTATGCGTCGTGAAATGGCGATTCAAACCATCCACAATCGTTGAATTAATTTTAAAACGCATGCACAAAATGCGTGCCCCTGACTTCAGCAGGCGCTCTGCCGGACACCGATATCTTACATGCGTACCAGATTTGTCGAAAGCGTACCAGAGCTGGCACGATCGTACCACGGTGGCAACCCTGGAGGAAGAGGAACGGACTGAACATGTCAGTTTTTAGAACACAAAAATGTAAATCTTCAAATCAAAGTTATATGAAATGAAAATAAATTCTTATGTACAATATCAGTTTATACGCCCAATAACGGACCACTACTTTACTGTAATTAACACAAAATGACCGTAAAAAGTAAACGTATTTGGCGTTATGCTAGCTGCTAACTTTTATACCATCTATAAAGTTATTATACCAGCTATACTAAACACGAGCAAATTTCCGCTGTAAAACCGGCTACTATTTCATAAAATGCTACTAGGTTGTGCATAATTTGAGATTAAAGAACAAGTTTGCACCAAATCAGACTGTTTTTTTTTTGTTCGCTGGACTGATATGCCCGTCCTGGAAACACCAGTGAATGCATGAAATTTACAGAGCTGACTAAGCATCACATCAAAGTCCAGTAAGAGTCCACTGGTTACTAACAAACATCCACGTTAGGGGGCTTTCGGTTATAGTATGTGCCACTTCTCGTACCTACCTAAGTGGGTGGGTAGGTAACTTGCTCCTGCCCTTCAATTCCACACATTCCCTTATTTTCACGAATAAATGCGAACATTTCTGTGCAAAACATGGCCCGATGTACCTCAAAAGTGTCCCTCATACAGCGATCTCCATTAAGAGTAGAATGGACTCCGCTGCAAAAAGGCCGCATAACCTGCGCTTTTTATGAAACGAAAGCGCAATATATGGCGATATGTGCTAGAGGCTTGCCTTTGCCGACCGGTGATAGAGCTGTTTTGAAGCTAAGATGTCAATGTGAACTTAAATTTTCACCATAATTACGAGTCACCAATGCATATTTGTTTCCAGTTTTTCAACTTTGCTATTTTACAGTGGATGAAAGCATTATTTGTATGAAAATAACATTTAAAAATACTTCCCAACTCTACTCAGGTGCGGTACTGCCTCAGCGCCCTACATGGGCCGATCGCCCCTGGTCAGGAAACTTCCACCAGGGCAGTTTTGTGCTCTCAAGTGGGCATGCAAGCATATGAAGACTAAGACTAGACAAAGGATAGGGTTTGATACATGTTGTAATGTTTGCTGGGGCCTGGGGACATATGTTATAGGGCACATGGAATGGAGTGAGTGGTACTTCGGAGTGAGGTGGGAATGAGTTGAAAGGGCTAATAATTAGTGTACTATATGCAAGGTGCAAACAAGAAAATCAGCTTAACTATAGCACCATCGTAGGCAAAAACCTGTGGTAATGTCCTGGTGCGTTAAGTCTAAGGTGAGACGGTCGGTCAGACGCTGGCTGATGTATACTGTAGGACACGGACATTTCCGGCCAGTGCGATATTGGACGGAAACGAATTTCATGCGACAATTTCCGCATAGCTTACTATATCGAACTCATTCAAGTGGAGCATAATTCTCCTGGGGAAATGCCACCCAAAAAATGCCGGAAAACTTTCCGGCGAAATCAAAAGGGAGCACCATCTAAAAACTTCATCTGAAATTGGAGAGGAGGATGAATCCAGAATGGGAACTGGGAGGTACAGGACACGCTTGTCACGTATCTCTTGCATAAACATCAGGGGGTGATCAAGAAATGTTGGAGGCACTCGTCTGGAGGAGCGCCACCACGAAAATCCCGGGAAGGGCGCCTTCGGTGGAAGATATATATATATATATATATATATATATATATATATATATATATATATATATATATATATATATATATATATATATATATATATATATATATATATATATATATATATATTTTATTTTATATATTTATATATATATATATATATATATATATATATATATATATATATATATATATATATATATATATGTGTGTGTGAGTAGTTTGGAAGCAGAGTATTTGATATGCATGTTTCATTGAATACAACCGCGAGTTCAGCGTTGATGATCTTCTTGTTTGTGAATTCAATTGATGTTATTATTTTCCTTGTCTCTTCGTTGTGTTTGTGTAGTATTTCGCCGTAGTGCATGATGGTCAAGATTAAAATTAACAAGTAGGTCATCACTGTATTTTATCGACGTTTCGTCTTAACCTAAGACATCTTCAAGACGGTATGTTGGGAAAGTCACATTCATGAAATATATACACTGGAAGTACTGGAAATTTACATTTCCGGTATTACACTGCAAGACACGTCACTGTGGTGGTGGTGGGGGCAGCATTAAAGCAAGAAGATCATCAACGCTGAACTCGCGGTTGTATTCAATGAAACATGTATATATATATATATATATATATATATATATATATATATATATATATATATATATATATATATGTACATATATGAATATCAAATACCACCTATTTTCGTGGCCACATGAAAATCCGAACATCTAAAACCCAGAAAACCCTTATAACTTTGTAATTTTTCAATTATTAAAATTGATGAGTGTCTCAAACCTCAACATGACATCAAATAACCTTGTGAGGGAGGGGGGATGATTCAGAATGCCAGCGTCGAACAATATAAATGCTCGAAGGCTCTCAATGTTTCGAACCTGGATATCACAGAACTCTGATTGTATGCCCACCCCCATCCCAGATGGATTTGAAACCCGGCATGATTCAAAACCAGAATAAAAAGAAAGTGACCGTCCAAAATCATAATCAAAGAAAAGCCGACGGAGCTCACCCCCCCAAAAAAAAGATGAAGGGTGGTTCCCAGAACAACAGAAGGGTCCCCATTGAAGTATAAGCCCTCGACGAAGTAGGATCCCAGCAGAAGGGAGCTCGGGCAGCTGAAATCTGTAAATAATGAATTGACCTAGGAAAATTAAAGAACACCGCAGAAAACATGCCCCAGCAGCAGATGGGACCGGTTACACTGAAGGTATCAGAAGAGCCTCCAACAGAATGGACCACTAATACCGAAATGTCCGACCTACATGCTCTAACAAATCACTGGTAGATCCAATACGTGGAGACAATGTGAGGGTCAAAATTAATTGGGTATGGTTTCCCTTGGGTTCCCATGAAGTCATTTGGGTTATGAGGGATTGTGATCACCCTCGCCTTCCACCTCTTAGCACTCCAAAAGGCGCACCAGATGGAGATGGGGCGTCCTTCCAGGTGAAAAAGTGCCACTCCGGGAAAGTCAACTGCACATCGCTCTGATTCTCACAATTTCAATCCCGGTCGCCCATTTGAGTGGAAAAGGGACTCCTATGGGACGGTCGAGTGTACCGCATCGCACCCCACCCGGCTACTCCCCCATCGAACGAATTTTCTAGCCCACGGCGAGGTGCAAAAGTGACCCCTCACAATTCCCCCCACCCCCTTAGCGAAATACTAGATACGCCAGTGTGCACACCCATCCCCCCTCACACGTTACAATTGTTGTCATAAAGCGATACCCCTGCGGACACTAAGGTGGTCCAGAACCTGAACGAGTTCCAAATAATCCAAGTTGTTCATGGTTAGTCAAAAGGACCCGACAGCCACGCCCTCACCTAAGAATTGTTCACTAGATGCTGCACCCATTGGCGTCTATGGGCCGGCGTCCAATCTAATTAGGCCTCCCCTCTTCCAGTTGTGCCACAACAATGTGAATGGTCACCGACTGGTAGCGGCCACGGCCGTCCGCTAATGATACGTCAGAGGTCCTGCTGACAGCTGAACACGACCCCCAACGGCGGAGGCGCCACACCTACAGCTCTCCCCCCCCCCCCCACAGTGGACAGGTTCCCAGAAAAGTGGAAGGGCATCTCGAAAGTGAAATTGGGTCTCCGACGACCATAATGGCTGCACGAAGGCGGACGATGACCCGGGTCAACGGAATGGGCATCAAATACCAAGCCGATGTCTGACGGGCTAAATGCCACAGGGTGATAATAATGGTGCCAGGAAAACGCCCCCTGAATCGTCAGCATCGTCCACTGTAGCAAACCTGCGTCTGATGATGGTTTCCAGTAGCAGTCTGCCAGGATACAGTTAAGCGACGTCTTGAGCTCTAGCATGAATGTCTCGGTGTTAGCTGTCTCCAGGTCTTCTCTTCTAGAAGCGATCAGGCTTGACTAGACGGCATAAGTCACACCTCCCTTGGCCCTGTATATGACGGGAAAGCCGGGCGTGGTCTTTGAAATCGTGCTGCAGCTCTGAATTGCTTTAGTCTTTCCTAGCCGCGTTTCTGTGATGACTATGCTACTATGCTAGCTCTGTAGTATGGGCACGGATAGTGTGTAGCTCGTTTTTTAAGGAGTTATTTCATTCTTGCTGATAATTTGGATTGACTTGAACCGATTCGCATGACCTTCTTCGATTGAACAAAATCTTCTTCGTTCTGGTTTATCTCAATAACCCCTGATATGGGTAGTCGCGACAGATTTCACATCGCGTTGGTCTTGGTTTGGATGGTTATTGGTTTTACGACGCGTCGACGGCTTTGGTCATTTGGCGTCGCTAATTTGTCACACCAATTGGTTAAGAACTGCCGTCAGCCATCAGCGGCAGAAAGGATAGCGCCCTAGGCACACTGGCTCATGTGTCCACCCCTGTCATAGTCGGCTGGTTTGGCGATGTCAGATACCACTTCGGTTGAGCAGGGTCAGACACGGATGGCGTAGCACCAAACGTAATAGCTAATCAAACTGGTGACTGTGCTCAGTGTGACGTCACATGTACTCCAGGTAGGAGCGACGTGTCCCAGGTGCCGATCCGGCTCATAGACTGGCCTACTTAAGTCCTCTGCAAGATGTTTCAAGTATAAAATTGGTAACCAAAAACTGCAGATATACAGAGCAATGACACCAATTAAATGCAACAGTCCACCCTTCGGACAGCTTGTCTACCACAAACGCAAACACAAACGTGCCCCGGCGACCGGAGTGGATAACTGTTCCAGCAACATCGGGCGAGGTGGAACCCTCGGGGCATGCCACCGGACCGACGAACCTGTCCGATGGCAGATCATGCTCGTGAGTCCGATGCCGCGGGCACTGGTCGGTCGGCATTAATCCTATAGCGCGGCAAATACTTCCCGATCACTGTCATCTCCTTGGTGGGAATCGGCTAAAGAAGTCTGTTCGTGATCAGATTTAATACAATCAAGGACCTCTGACACTCGAAACGCATTATCCGACTACCCGTCAACTACTGAGGTGGACGAGAAAAAAAATTAGTTATCGAGCCTTCCAACTTCCGCTTTTCATACTTTTGTATATAAGAAAGCTGGTCGACTCTTTCAGGAACGTCCAGTAGAGTTTCTTGAAACTGGAACATACTACACTTGGGGTGATTCATTCCAATCTACCCGAACCAACCGCTTCGGTTCATTTGCGCATCACGCACAGCATAACACATGTGAATGTCGCGGGTTGCATCGATAAACTCTGGCCATGCGATATCTACAGGGAAGTTTTCATCGTAGCTTGCGTGCTTTATATCGAGACCTTAACAGAAACTCTTCTTACAGGTATATTGGTGAGTGAAATCACGATTGGAGAGATTCCTCAAAATACAACGGATTCGGTGAGGAATATGACCAACGCGACGGCAGAATCATTCAGCGCCAAGCTGAATGCGTTTCAAATACCCAACCTACTTGGCTTCTAGTGTGTGGTTATGGTGCATAGCTGTGTGTATTGTGTCGTACCACTAGATAATGCCGTAATGTGTAACTAAAATACAATGCAGGTATTTCCTGACTTATGAACCTGATGAAGTCGCTGCAAATAATTTCGTACCCCGTGACACAGCTTCGTGATGAAGCAAACCGGCGCTGTTTTCACAAGATGCTATATTAATAGCAATAGTCACCAGCAGACTTGTGCTCGACTCAAATTTTTTTAGTCGACTCGCATTTGACTCATAGATCTTGAGATCCGATTCAACTCATGATTCAGAGCCGGTCAAAATTATTTGATTCCACTCAATTCAGACTCAGAGCTCACAAAGCATGATTCGACTCACGACTCAAACAGAAATTTGAATCGATTCAGATCCGACTCAATGGTATCTGACTCACTCATAACCCATATGATTCAGTGTGCACTGCCCACACATTATTTATACACACACACACACACATATATATATATATATATATATATATATATATATATATATATATATATATATATATATGTATATATGTATATAATATATATATAGGTATATATATATATATATATATATATATATATATATATATATTAGGTGAAAACAAAGTTATAGCAAACATAATTTATTCGACGGACAGTTTGATGTCAACGCATCTTCATCTGCGTCTAATTAAAGAAGGGAATTAGTATTTATTTAGACACCAATGAAGATGCTCTAACACCGAAACATCTGTTGAGTATATTATTTTTGCTATAACTTTGTTTTCACCTCACATTATGCATCATTCGCCATGCACTGTAATGGTTGGCATATAGGATACATACAGATAAATGCATGTACATGTGCATAATGTAATTGACTCAAAAACATTAACGAGATGAATGGTTGTCAATGCATATGCAAAGCAATGAGTGCATAATACTTCAATCCACATAAGCATGATGCACAACCTGAATCATATATACCTGACACACATCACCTAACTTCAACATAGCACCCATGTTCTGCACTGCAATAGGTATCCGCACTGGCGGATCTAGCCCACCGGTTTGGGGGGGGGCCAACTTTCGACTTTCGGTTTTCAGCGTCAGCCCCCCCCCCCACCTCCCCCAGTGGCGTACCTAGGAATTCACCAGGGGAGGGGTAAGAACGGATTTGGAGGGTGCCCATCCTCCCACTATTTTTGGTTAAAAGCACCGGATTTCGACCACTATTTGGCAAAGGAGCCCATTAAAAAAAAAAATAAATATAGAAATATGATAATTAACAGCATAATTTCCTGTGTCGGGCCCCCAGCCTACCTCCACCGTTCCTATGTTACGGGATTTTTGTTCTTGTTTACCAAAACGTTCATGCTCACGTTCAACGTCTTGTACCACGTCAACGTTCGTGCACGTGTACACTGGCGGATCCGATTTTGTCAACTCTTGCTGTAAGCAGAACTTGAGCAGCATGGAACCCGCGATGTGTGTCAATCTACTATGCTACCATACTGGCTTCCAAACAATTATTTAAAAAAATAATTCAAAATTGAAGATTCTTTCATCCAGACGCTATTTTTTAACATCGGCAAATGTTACTGCATTTTAATTTAGTTGACTTCTGTTCGTTTCGGGGGGGGGGCAAAAGACACTATGGCCCCCCCCCCCCCATTTTAAGCGCTTCGGGGGGCCATGGCGGGAATGGCCCCTCCCTGGATCCGCCAGTGGGTGTCCGCACAGAATAAAATTGCGTTGGTTGTTGCCCCCACGAAGTTGGTTTGGTATTGGGCTTGAAGGTTTCCCTTCACCATTGGTTTACACTCAATTTTACCGACTTTCTCTACGCTATCTTGCATATTTTATGGCAATATAGGGTACTTTGACATATTCTAATTGAAAGACCTATTCTTTAGCTTCAGCAAAGGGTATCCTAAATGACCCAGTAATAATCGTCCTGCCTAACAATGTGCCATTTCCGGCAGGCTCACCATCAAGCGCCTCCAAAATATAGCGATCGTTCCCGATATTGGTAGGCTCCCTCTACCATCAATTTTATGCGTTCAAGTCGTCACCCTCGTTCAAGAGCGGAAGAAAGGACAGTCAGGGGGGGGGCTAAGTGCGCCATAGCTTCTTCTCCCCAGTAGCAGGAGAGTTTCAGTCGAGTTGCAAGTTTCAGGAGGGCATTCCTAGATCACAATGGCGTTGTACATAAATGCTCAATTATGCATGTATCATCAATAATCCATGCAAGATTCATCAATGAAGAATGCAGCATGCCCTGGGTCTAGCTGGCCTATAAAAAAAACTGTTTTCAACAACTGCTGTATGTCAATGTAGGTAGGCAGGTACATGTTTGGAAAAATAGGCTGATCCTAGATTTTGGGATCCCGAACATTATCCTCTCAAGAAAGTTATTTCTTGTTTTCCCATCTGGGGGTTTAATTTCCTAAGTTATTAACTTTTGACAACGAACTGCTATGATCAAGTAGGTGCTCAAAATTCACTGAAATGGGTGCAAATTGAGTTACGATGCATAAGGTTTGAAGAAAAATATCCTCCATACTGGATGACTACAAAATATTCCTCTCCACATGCCGGATTACAATGCACAAATCCAACCTTGTCTATGCATGAGAATAAAATGTGTCTGAACAAATGCTCACTGGAAAGAATGGGACAAGATTATAACTCACCTGGTGAGCGGAAGACAAATGTATTTGCTAGGAGGCAAATTAAAGTGACCATTGCGTACGATTTGAGAAAAGTCTTCTGCAACCAAATTGATACATTAAAAAAAAACTTCGAAAGACGTCTGCGGGCTCGAAAGAAAACTTCGATCTACCTTCTAGTAAAGGTACCTTGGGTTTGTTATTTGTCATGCGCACGGGTTTGTTATTTGTCACACAAACCAACGCAATTTTATTCAGTGCAGATTGAGATGCCTGTTGCAGTGCAGGGCCGTTTCGGTTCTATATTTTTTTTTCACAATCACATCCCATTTCTGTGTTGTGTTCCTGGCACTATAATTGACTCATGCATGATACTGATTGTGAATACCAAGCTTAACATTAATACTTATTTGTAGTTATGGTTATGCGTTTTTGGTAAATAGCTTAAGAATCTCTCATTCTTTACTCACTGGCAGCTGATAAGTTGACAATTGTAATGCTAAGCATGAATAATTATACTGTGTTTTTACTCCCTACTTTGTGTCATGGCATACTATTCACAAAGATGCATGATTTATATCATTTGTTCATAACTTGCATTTGAGTCACAAGACTCAAATGACTCATTGTGATTCGAATGATCGACTCGTGATTCAACTCATTTTTTTAAAAGAAAGATGTGATTCAACTCGCGACTCAGATATGTTTTGGGGAAAAGAATTGATTCAACTCGCGACTCATCCAAAAACGATTGATTCATGAGTCGATTCTCGATTCAACTCGAGTCGAGCACAAGTCTGGTCACCAGGTCAGACCAGCCAGGCTGCGTCTGACTCGCCCCGCCCACACAGCGCCGAGGCTGGTGGAAGAACAGCGTCTCTCCAACCTCCAGGCATGAGCGGATACAGAGGGCGCCGTGGGCAGAGGCGGAACGTCGGCACACGAGGGGGAAGCCGGGTGCCTCCTCCCCAGGCTTGCTCCCGAGGGGAGGGTGAATGCCGGTACGTAATATTTTACTAATTATAGCGAAGCGCACGTAAGGTGATTGTTTTTTTTTAACCAATCGCGTAGAAGGCGTCGGGCAGCGTGACCGCTTGTGCCACGTAGGTATATGTCGGTGCCTATATGGCTCCACGTAGGCTAGTTGTGAAATTCTGCTGTCTGTATTGGGCCACCGACAGATCGCACTATTTTTTTTAAACTGGTAATTTATACAATTTACATGCTGAACAATTCCACGTGTATTTAAGGAGTGAACAGACGGCCGCCAGCCGAGACGGTTACGAGCCATCCGAGAGGAGCACACAGGCTCTCTGCAGGGCGTGCATGCTTACTCAGTCAATGCATGTTTCCGAACCTTACACTGCATGTCGTAACTAATGTACCGGGATGCTGTAAAATTGCATCTGCTTGAGCGCAACGACAAAGTAAAAAAGAAAGACAGATGGATGTGGGGACATGGTTCAGGTCTGTGCATTGAAAGTGTGCTTTTCAGCAACCACTGGCAGCAATGCCATGGGGATGGTGATTTGATAATTCTAGGCTACATATTACCCTGTAGTTCCAGTGGGGCCTCCTGTAGTTCCGGATGGGGGTGGGGGTAGGCACCACCTGTAATCCCAGGGTCTTCTGTAGTCACAGGGGCGTCTGAAATCCCAGGGGGCCTCCTGCAATCCCAAGGGGCCAATTATAAATCCCAGGGGGCCTCCTGCAATCCCAAGGGGCCAATTATAAACATAGAGAGACCTCTTATAGTCCTGCAGTGGGGTCTACAGGAAGTCTCCTGCAATCCAAGGACATAAAGGCTCAAAGGATCTTCCCAATGCTGGCTCCTTGACAAGGAGGTGCCAGGCCGCCCTTGCCATTTCAAGGGGCCACTGGCTCCCTTGCCTCCTCCGTTCCGCCGCCCTTGCCTGTGAGCATGTGCCCCCCCCACCCAATGGAAAGGTGGTAACCTTCCGGCAGGGAGACCCTTCAGGAAGGCTCGAATACCCCTCCACTCCTTCCCGTTGAACATATTTTTGAGGAACAGACGACCTTTTCAGAGGAAATCACGCCAATTTGAAACAAAGATGTGCCCCTTCAGTACGCGCTCGAGTGCTCCTCCCCCATTTCAAAGGAATGTTTCCGGCAAAGGCACCCCTCCGAGTAACTGTCCCCACCCCGTCATATAAATATTAATGGATCCGCCTGACTCCAGGCATAGAGAACGAGCAATCGGATACAAAACTTGTGACACTCACTCACGAGCATCTGCGTTGTATGACCAACGCAGTCGATGCGCCCGTAAGCCCAAATAACCAACCCACGAGCATCTTCGCGCACCATGCCTTGCTTGCCTTCACTGGTATCCGTCTGTTCGATGTGGTTCATTTTTGGAACATATTTGTCGCAGCTCTCTGAAACGCCGGTCACTTGTTGGCGCCCTCCGCATAATTATACATGCAGTACAATGGCGGTGTCGGTTGGCTGCATGTCCTCAAAAATTAAATAGCGGCCACAAAATCAATCAGAGCCCAGGAAAAACTATGGCCCCAAAATCGAGCCAAAGGTCCCCAAAAAAGCGCCGGGATTACGAAAAATCGAGCCGGGACCTCAAAATACTGCCGGGACCCTAAAATACTACCGGGACTCAGAACATCGACCCGGGTTCCGCGAAAAAAAATCAGAAGAGGAACCGAAAAAAATGGGCCTTTAAAAACGCGACACCAGTGAGTGTCGGCCACCGTTTCCAGGACTTCCGCGTATTGTGACAGGGGCGGACGGTATGCGCCCGCGTGCTCAACAATTTGCGAGACTTGATAGAGCCTGGCTGAAAGCATTCATAATACGCTAACGACGGAGCTTTATTAAACATTTATGCGTGAGATGGACCACAAATGCAATGTACGTGCATGTCAATGCTTTCAAGCTTCCGGCACCCCGCTGGTGCCGGCTCGTCTTCAGACCACACTGTATTGCCGGACACATGTACTCACGGGCGCAGGCGATACGTACGTGACACTGCAGAGTGCGGGGACGCTCAGCCGACGTACACGTGGCTTACACATGCACTTCATCGAATATGCTAGACTTCAACCGCTCTATCGGAACCCCACGAAAAGGCTCTCGGCAGTCCTGTATTAGGAGGGAAATGAAACTGTTTCATGACATTAATACAAAATGCACCATTTCAACAGGGGAAGGGGTTGGTGACTTTGAAACGATGATGGAAGGTTATTTCCCCCTTACAGGAATATTAAGTTGTCACTTCGCTTTCCAAAGCTTTTCTTCATAGGAGAGCAAACAGAAAGCATTGTAATATGCAAGGCCAAACAGGGAAGGTCATTAACAGCTGCTTGTAACACCAAATTTCGATCACTTGCCCCCCCCCCTTCTTCGGCAGTGCATATTTTTTTCAGTGTTCAGCATTTGGCCTCATGGCCTGACCTCAAATTATTTGTATATATTGTTGTAAAATGCTCACTTCCACTTTCGTCTAATTGTGCATTATTTCAGCGCTATCTCGATAGAAAGGTTCATCAAGCCAACCACACGTAGCAAGTTACCTCGGATCATTTGTTCGCCACGGAATATCATGCTACATGACATAGACGGCGTTGAAAACGAATTCGGATTGACTTCACGATGCACAGTAACTTCTGTGTAAGATGGCACTGTGCATAATGCACTTTATATTTGACCATGTCATGTCATGACCTTGTCATGGTGTGTGCAGTTATTCTACAACAGAAATGCTTATATGCTCATATATCATGAATCATCTCAGCATGAAACATTATCTCGAATCAAAGTTTTCCAAGGCGTGACAGTATTTTTAAGCCATTTTAAACCATATGGTTGAACTTCTCATCGATTATCTGGTCTGTAGTATCATTCTTAGGCATAAACTTAACTTTTTTTTTGTTTCAAAGAAGGTCGGACATACGCTTCTAGGACCAATATGGCCGGTAGTTGCCACATCAGATAACTCATCGTCTACAACCCGACAGACACGGGCGCTGTACGGCCAGTACATGGGCGGCACATTGATATCACACGGCCAGCACAAGGCCAGTACACGGCCAGTACACGGCCAGCACAAGGCCAGTACACGGCCAGCACAAGGCCAGCACACGGCCAGTACAAGGCCAGTACAAGGCCAGTACAAGGCCAGAAAAAGGCCAGTACACGGCCAGCACACGGCCAGTACACAGCCAGCACAAGGCCAGTACACGACCAGCACACGGCCAGTACACGACCAGCACAAGGCCAGTACACGACCAGCACAAGGCCAGTGCACGGCCAGCACAAGGCCGGTACACGGCCAGTACACGGCCAGCACAAGGCCAGTACACGGCCAGCACAAGGCCAGTACACGGCCACTACAAGGCCAGTACACGGCCAGTACACGGCCAGTACACGGCCAGCACAAGGTCAGTACACGGCCAGTACACGGCCAGCACAAGGCCAGTAAACGGCCAGCACACGGCCAGCACAAGGCCAGTCCACGCCCAGCACAAGGCCAGTGCACGGCCAGCACACGGCCAGCACAAGGCCAGTACACGGCCAGTACACGGCCAGCACAAGGCCAGTACACGGCCAGCACAAGGCCAGTACACGGCCAGCACAAGGCCAGTACGACCAGCACAAGGCCAGCACACGGCCAGCACAAGGCCAGTACACGACCAGCACAAGGCCAGTCCACGCCCAGCACAAGGCCAGTGCACGGCCAGCACAAGGCCAGTACACGGCCAGTACACGGCCAGCACAAGGCCAGTACACGGCCAGCACAAGGCCAGTACACGGCCACTACAAGGCCAGTACAAGGCCAGTACACGGCCAGTACACGGCCAGTACACGGCCAGCACAAGGTCAGTACACGGCCAGTACACGGCCAGCACAAGGCCAGTAAACGGCCAGCACACGGCCAGCACAAGGCCAGTACACGACCAGCACAAGGCCAGTGCACGGCCAGCACAAGGCCAGTACACGGCCAATACAAGGCCAGTACACGGCCAGTACAAAGCCAGTACACGGCCAGCACAAGGCCAGTACAGTGACAGTACACGGCCAGTACAAAGCCAGTACAAAGCCAGCACAAGGCCAGTACAATGCCAGTGCACGGCCAGTACAAAGCCAGTACACGGCCAGTACAAGGTCAGTACAAGGTCAGTGCAAGGCCAGTACATGGCCAGTACAAGGTCAATACAAGGCCAGTACAAGGCCAATACAAGGCCAGTACACGGTCAGTACACAGCCAGTACATGGTCAGTACAAGGTCAGTACATGGTCAGTACAAGGTCAGTACAAGGCCAGTACAAGGCCAATACAAGGCCAGTGCAAGGCCAGTACATGGTCAGTACACGTCCAGTACACTGGTGATAAACGACCAGTACATGGGTGGTACACAACCACTACATGGGTGGTACACAACCAGTACACGGGTGGTACACGACCAGTACACGGATGGTACACGACCAGTACACGGGTGGTACACGACCAGTACACGGCCAGCACAAGGCCAGTACACGGCCAGCACAAGGCCAGTACACGGCCACTACAAGGCCAGTACAAGGCCAGTACACGGCCAGTACACGGCCAGTACACGGCCAGCACAAGGTCAGTACACGGCCAGTACACGGCCAGCACAAGGCCAGTACACGGCCAGCACACGGCCAGCACAAGGCCAGTACACGACCAGCACAAGGCCAGTGCACGGCCAGCACAAGGCCAGTACACGGCCAATACAAGGCCAGTACACGGCCAGTACAAAGCCAGTACACGGCCAGCACAAGGCCAGTACACGGCCAGTACAAAGCCAGTACAAAGCCAGCACAAGGCCAGTACAATGCCAGTGCACGGCCAATACAAAGCCAGTACACGGCCAGTACAAGGTCAGTACAAGGTCAGTGCAAGGCCAGTACATGGCCAGTACAAGGTCAATACAAGGCCAGTACAAGGCCAATACAAGGCCAGTACACGGTCAGTACACAGCCAGTACATGGTCAGTACAAGGTCAGTACATGGTCAGTACAAGGTCAGTACAAGGCCAGTACAAGGCCAATACAAGGCCAGTGCAAGGCCAGTACATGGTCAGTACACGTCCAGTACACTGGTGATAAACGACCAGTACATGGGTGGTACACAACCACTACATGGGTGGTACACAACCAGTACACGGGTGGTACACGACCAGTACACGGATGGTACACGACCAGTACACGGGTGGTACACGACCAGTACACGGATGGTACACGACCAGTACATGGGTGGTGCACGACCAGTACATGGGCGGTACACTAGTACACGGATGGTACACGACTAGTATGCTAGCGCGACTAGCGTGCACGACTAGACACGACTAGTATGCACGACTAGCGACTACGCACTGACGCCATAGCGCACCACAACCCGCCTACCACAGGGTGACGCGGCACCGAACACACCAGACGGAATGTAATTCTGCAAACGTGTTCTACGCATCAAGCACCATGATGGTGGAGTACTACCAACGATACCACGTCGAATAGACAAACGACTAAATTTAAATAGCGACACCTAAGCAACGTAAGGAAACTAAAAATCAGATTACACAACCCAACAAAAAGTGCCATTAAAAATTGCCTGGGTTAATAACGACCCTGATGGTAACCGTAATTGCACTTGTGCGTGAATAACACTGTTTTTACAGAAACTGCGACCGCCAGTGCTTTGATCCACAAATGGCCGGGCCAACTTCATCGGGGGGCGAGGCGGGTCAGACAGCGGTCGCCAGCCGTGTCACGAGCGTCACGTGACCCAGGGCGGCCGGTCACTGTGGGTGTCGCAGACGCCACTGTCTGATCAGCGTGACCCGTGGCGGCCGGTCACTGTGGATGTCGCAGACGCCACTGTCTGATCAGTGTGACCCGTGGCGGCCGGTCACTGTGGGTGTCGCAGACGCCACTGTCTGATCAGCGAGCGCAGGGCATGGTTGGGCAGCGGCTGGCTGGTGGTGAGCGCCTCGTTGGTCATCGGACTGGAGTTGCGCTCGCTGAGCCAAGCGGTGATGGCTGACAGTTGGTAGCTGTACCCGTCTGTAGTAGAGCACCATCGCATACTTGGTCACGCAGTCCCACACACTCACTGCTGCAGCCGCATCACCAAATCAATGCGCTAGCAAGACTAGCCCGACACTCGACAGTCCGATCCTGGATAGTCCGACACTCTGGATCATAAACAGGAGCCACCCCGCCTGTCTTCCCTCCTCCACCCTCAAAAAGGTGGAAGAGGAATGACACATCCAGAGTGAAAACTGAACCGCTGCATCGAGCCGTTGCAACCCTCCTGGACATATCAACACAATACGTCACTCACCATCTGGAAATATCACCGCAACACGTCATTCAGCATCTGGAAATATTAGTGCAACAAGCTATTCAGCATCTGAAAATGTCATTGTTGCCCGTCAATCACCATCTGAAAATAACACTGCAACACGTCACTGATCCTCTGGAAACACCACCGCAACACGTCACTCACCATCTGGAAATATGACTGTGACACGTCACCCACCATCTATAAGTACGCAAAATCGTCCGGCACCCGAAAGCAATTGTCACTGTTCTGCCACTGGCATCACCCGCGGCCAACCAAACCGGCTCGTCGATGCACTACCCGCCGTCTACCACGGGCCGCAGAACAATACAGAGCCTGCCGAGTAATGTAGAGCCTGCCGAGCCTGCCGAGTAATGTCGAGCCTAGAGAGTAACGTCGAGCCTGCCGAGTAATGTCGAGCCTACCGAGTAATGTCGAGCCTGCCGAGTAATGTCGAGCCTACCGAGTAATGTCGAGCCTGCCGAGCCTGCCGGGTAACGTCGAGCCTGCCGAGTAATGTCGAGCCTACCGAGTAATGTCGAGCCTGTCGAGCCTGCCGGGTAACGTCGAGCCTGCCGAGTAATGTCGAGCCTACCGAGTAATGTCGAGCCTACCGAGTAATGTCGAGCCTGTCGAGCCTGCCGGGTAACGTCGAGCCTGCCGAGTAATGTCGAGCCTACCGAGTAATGTCGAGCCTGCCGAGCCTGCCGAGTAACGTCGAGTCTGCCGAGTAATGTCGAGTACACGCATAACTGACTCACCTGTCCCACATGCAATATCAAGTAGAACTAGCCTGAACTAACCACCGGCTCGGTCATCAGCTCCCGAGTGATGGGGCAGTAGAACTGACCTGAACTAACCACCGGCTCGGTCATCAGCTCCCGAGTGATGGGGCAGCAGAACTGACCTGGACAGACCACCGGCTCGGTCATCAGCTCCCGAGTGATGGGGCAGTAGAACTGACCTGAACTAACCACCGACTCGGTCATCAGCTCCCGAGTGATGGGGCAGTAGAACTGACCTGAACAGACCACTGGCTCGGTCATCAGCTCCCGAGTGATGGGGCAGTAGAACTGACCTGAACAGACCACTGGCTCGGTCATCAGCTCCCGAGTGATGGGGCAGTAGAACTGACCTGAGCAGACCACCGACTCGGTCATCAGCTCCCGAGTGATGGGGCAGTAGAACTGACCTGAACTAACCACCGACTCGGTCATCAGCTCCCGAGTGATGGGGCAGCAGAACTGACCTGAACAGACCACCGACTCGGTCATCAGCTCCCGAGTGATGGGGCAGCAGAACTGACCTGAACAGACCACTGGCTCGGTCATCAGCTCCCGAGTGATGGGTCAATATAACTGACCTGAGCAGACCACCGACTCGGTCATCAGCTCCCGAGTGATGGGGCAGTAGAACTGACCTGAACAGACCACCGACTCGGTCATCAGCTCCCGAGTGATGGGGCAGTAGAACTGACCTGAACAGACCACCGGCTCGGTCATCAGCTCCCGAGTGATGGGGCAGTAGAACTGACCTGAACAGACCACCGGCTCGGTCATCAGCTCCCGAGTGATGGGGCAGTAGAACTCGTCGGGCGGGGGGCTTCCGGTGGAGCTGCGCCGAGGGTCCCGCTTCAGTCGGTCCAGCTGACGCACCAGCTTATTGCGATGGCCCACCAGCTCTGCCGGCAGGGTCGGCAGATAAGCCAGCGACAAACAGTCTTAGCCGCGCCAGTGGCACAAACCCGCCAAGTTGGCTGTAACTGTATGAAGCTGAACATGCTCTCCAAAGAGCAAAATATGTCCGGAAATTTACATTTTGCATAATACACATAAAGACTACCTACATAGGTTCAAATATCTAGTACATGAACATGAATACAATTTTCATTTTACAGTTCAAATATCTACATTTTTCAGTTCAAATATCTACATTTTTCAGTTCAAATATCTACATTTTTCAGTTCAAATATCTACATTTTTCAGTTCAAATATCTAGTGCCTGTGAACATGAATACAAAGCTTTTACCTGATGTGGTCTAACCAAAATTTTAAAAGGAATGAAAGAGAACTGCAAAAATTCGTCTGACGTTGAATATTATCTAGAAACACGTGGAGCTTCAGTCTCAGTGATCTCAGATATAATCCAGCTTGCAAAGTATAAGAAACCCAACAATAACTTGTTGCAGTGCTCATCAACACTAAAAATTATGCTTAGTGTTTTTTGTTCAGCTGGCGTTTGTTGATGCCAATTTCTGCTCTTGTGATATAATGCTTTTTGGTGTTTGTATAATGCGCCTTGGTGCACCACACGAACTTGCTCAGTCTAAGGCAATTCGGTAGATGTCGATCAGTGAAGCGCATCTTGTTCACTTTGTTACCATGTTTTGCAGACTGGAACTCTAGCCGACACATCTGTATAATATTACAACGTGCAAGGACACGATTTCCATTGTGGTCTACACATACTGATATTCCGTATTGACATTGACATAAAGCCTCCGTCACTTTAAAGATGCCACCGTTACTCCTATGAAAATCCGCCATATGGTATGCTACTGACAAGGATTCGCCTAAACACCTACTATATTACAGATCTATACCATATTACAGATCCAGTTATTCAATAATAATTAGCCGCAACTGTATTTGCCGGCACTTGCCTGTGTATTACAGACAGTGGGAAAAAATACAAATTGGGGTATTTATGATAGAATATAAAAGTATCCGCGGTGTTTGAAAACACCCAATGTGAAACATTTAATCACGGGTACATGTTACTATAATGAAATGGGCAAACTATCCATCATGAATGCAATGTATATGGAAACTATTTCAGCATAACAAGGGTTTGGACATTTCAGTGGTATCCAGTCGTGTACTTTCGCCATACAGGGACAAAAATTCGAAAGTGAAATGAGCTAGCCTGTCTAAGTAGCCAGGGAACTAAAACTAATTTTGACCAGCCGGTTTAAGTGATGGTAAAAATAACTACCACATGGCAAGACATGCCAACCCTGTCTCCAGGCAGCCGATACGTCCTCAGAGACCTGACAACGCAGCGACCAAAACCACACCTCTAGTGACGATGTACTGATGAACATCTACCAGTGCTCAGTACCAGTACCAGTGACAGTGACGGTGCACTGATGAACATCTACCAGTGCTCAGTACCAGTACCAGTGACAGTGACGGTGCACTGATGAACATCTACCAGTGCTCAGTACAAGTACCAGTACCAGTGACAGTGACGGTGCATTGATGAACATCTACCAGTGCTCAGTACCAGTACCAGTGACAGTGACGGTGCATTGATGAACATCTACCAGTGCTCAGTACCAGTACCAGTGACAGTGACGGTGCATTGATGAACATCTACCAGTGCTCAGTACCAGTACCAGTACCAGTGACGGTGCATTGATGAACATCTACCAGTGCTCAGTACCAGTACCAGTACCAGTGACGGTGCATTGATGAACATCTACCAGTGCTCAGTACCAGTACCAGTGACAGTGACGGTGCATTGATGAACATCTACCAGTGCTCAGTACCAGTACCAGTACCAGTGACGGTGACGGTGCATTGATGAACATCTACCAGTGCTCAGTACCAGTACCAGTACCAGTGACGGTGACGTGCATTGATGAACATCTACCAGTGCTCAGTACCAGTACCAGTACCAGTGACGGTGACGGTGCACTGATGAACATCTACCAGTGCTCAGTACCAGTGCCAGTACCAGTGACGGTGACGGTGCACTGATGAACATCTACCAGTGCTCAGTACCAGTACCAGTACCAGTACCAGTGACGGTGACGGTGCACTGATGAACATCTACCAGTGCTCAGTACCAGTACCAGTACCAGTGACGGTGACGGTGCACTGATGAACATCTACCAGTGCTCAGTACCAGTACCAGTACCAGTGACGGTGACGGTGCATTGATGAACATCTACCAGTGCTCAGTACCAGTACCAGTACCAGTGACGGTGACGGTGCACTGATGAACATCTTCCAGTGCTCAGTACCAGTGACGGTGACGGTGCACTGATGAACATCTACCAGTGCTCAGTACCAGTACCAGTGACAGTGACGGTGACGGTGCACTGATGAACATCTACCAGTGCTCAGTACCAGTACCAGTGACAGTGACGGTGACGGTGCATTGATGAACATCTACCAGTCGCTCAGTACCAGTACCAGTACCAGTGACGGTGACGGTGCATTGATGAACATCTACCAGTGCTCAGTACCAGTACCAGTGACAGTGACAGTGACGGTGCATTGATGAACATCTACCAGTGCTCAGTACCAGTACCAGTACCAGTGACAGTGCATTGATGAACATCTACCAGTGCTCAGTACCAGTACCAGTGACAGTGACGGTGCATTGATGAACATCTACCAGTGCTCAGTACCAGTACCAGTGACAGTGACGGTGCATTGAACATCTCACCAGTGCTCAGTACCAGTACCAGTGACAGTGACAGTGCATTGATGAACATCTACCAGTGCTCAGTACCAGTACCAGTGACAGTGACGGTGCATTGATGAACATCTACCAGTGCTCAGTACCAGTACCAGTGACAGTGACGGTGCATTGATGAACATCTACCAGTGCTCAGTACCAGTACCAGTGACAGTGACGGTGCATTGATTAACATCTACGAGTGCTCAGTACCAGTACCAGTGACAGTGACAGTGACGGTGCATTGATGAACATCTACCAGCGCTCAGTACCAGTACCAGTGACAGTGACAGTGACGGTGCATTGATGAACATCTACCAGTGCTCAGTACCAGTACCAGTGACAGTGACGGTGCATTGATGAACATCTACCAGTGCTCAGTACCAGTACCAGTACCAGTGACGGTGCATTGATGAACATCTACCAGTGCTCAGTACCAGTACCAGTGACAGTGACGGTGCATTGATGAACATCTACCAGTGCTCAGTACCAGTACCAGTGACAGTGACGGTGCATTGATGAACATCTACCAGTGCTCAGTACCAGTACCAGTACCAGTGACGGTGCATTGATGAACATCTACCAGTGCTCAGTACCAGTACCAGTGACAGTGACGGTGCATTGATGAACATCTACTAGTGCTCAGTACCAGTACCAGTGACAGTGACGGTGCATTGATGAACATCTACCAGTGCTCAGTACCAGTACCAGTGACAGTGACGGTGCATTGATGAACATCTACCAGTGCTCAGTACCAGGACCAGTGACAGTGACGGTGCATTGATGAACATCTACCAGTGCTCGAGTACCAGTACCAGTGACAGTGACTGTGCATTGATGAACATCTACCAGTGCTCAGTACCAGTACCAGTGACGGTGCATTGATGAACATCTACCAGTGCTCAGTACCAGTACCAGTGACAGTGACGGTGCATTGATGAACATCTACCAGTGCTCAGTACCAGTACCAGTGACAGTGACGGTGCATTGAACATCTACCAGTGCTCAGTACCAGTACCAGTACCAGTGACGGTGCATTGATGAACATCTACCAGTGCTCAGTACCAGTACCAGTGACAGTGACTGTGCATTGATGAACATCTACCAGTGCTCAGTACCAGTACCAGTGACGGTGCATTGATGAACATCTACCAGTGCTCAGTACCAGTACCAGTACCAGTGACGGTGCATTGATGAACATCTACCAGTGCTCAGTACCGGTACCAGTACCAGTGACGGTGCATTGATGAACATCTACCAGTGCTCAGTACCAGTACCAGTGACAGTGACGGTGCATTGATGAACATCTACCAGTGCTCAGTACCAGTACCAGTGACAGTGACGGTGCACTGATGAGCATCTACCAGTGCTCAGTACCAGTACCAGTGACAGTGACGGTGTACTGATGAACATCTACCAGTGCTCAGTACCAGTACCAGTGACAGTGACGGTGCACTGATGAACATCTACCAGTGCTCAGTACCAGTACCAGTGACAGTGACGGTGCATTGATGAACATCTACCAGTGCTCAGTACCAGTACCAGTGACAGTGACGGTGCATTGATGAACATCTACCAGTGCTCAGTACCAGTACCAGTGACAGTGACGGTGCACTGATGAGAGCATCTACCAGTGCTCAGTACCAGTACCAGTGACAGTGACGGTGCACTGATGAACATCTACCAGTGCTCAGTACCAGTACCAGTGACAGTGGCGGTGCATTGATGAGCATCTACCAGTGCTCGGTACCAGTACCAGTGACAGTGACGGTGCATTGATGAACATCTACCAGTGCTCAGTACCAGTACCAGTGACGGTGACGGTGCATTGATGAACATCTACCAGTGCTCAGTACCAGTACCAGTGACAGTGACGGTGCATTGACGAGCATCTACCAGTGCTCAGTACCAGTACCAGTGACAGTGACGGTGCATTGATGAACATCTACCAGTGCTCAGTACCAGTACCAGTACCAGTGACAGTGCATTGATGAGCATCTACCAGTGCTCACGTTAGCCATGGCGCACTGCTACAACCGTGGTATTATAATTGTCCATGCATCATACAGAGGTCCTCGATCGTACCAGTGAGTGACTTACTCTTCTCCGAGCCTCGGGGGCACAACACATCGGTACATTGGAGACTCGCCCCGTCCCTATATCAACACATAAGCGCAGTGATGACTCGCCCGACTCCTACATGAACACATCACTACAGTGGAGACTCTCCCGACCCTACATTAACACATCAGTGCAGTGGTGATCATCCCAGCCCTACACCAACACATCAGTAGAATGGGGACTCTCCCTGGACCCTACACCAGCACATCACCACAGTGGAGACT